>JARFJB010002254.1:1170000-1185000 GCA_036346205.1 Vesta saturnalis | reverse complement strand
TCTCAAAATTTAGGTCACTTTTGAAAAAAAAATCGAAAAGTGTACGTGATAGTAGAGGGATGTAGGTTGATAACTATCTGTGAGCTTCGCTGCCGTGTTTTTTTTTTTTTCAAAAAACGGATTTGATGATTCGCTTTTTTGGCTATGTACATAGAAAAAGTAAATGCGTGTGCGTGTGCGTGTGCGTGTGCGTGTGCGTGTGCGTGTGCGTGTGCGTGTGCGTGTGCGTGTGTTGTGTTTGTGCTTGTGCTTGTGCTTGTGCTTGTGCTGGTGCTCGTGCTCGTGCTCGTGCTCGTGCTAGTGCTCGTGCTCGTGCTCGTGCTCGTGCTCGTGCTTGTGGTTGTGCTTGTGCTTGTGCGTGTGCGCGAGCGTGCGCGTGCGTGTGCGTTTGTAGATTGAACGGTAAAAGTATTCCCTATTATGTTCACCTATTACTTGGCTTACTATGTGTACATAAACATCGTCCGGCGAAGCAACAAAAAATTGAAAATGTAAAAAAAAGTCTTTACAAAGTAGACCTATCTAAAGCACAGGGATTTTTAAAATTCATTGATTTACTTAAATATCTATCTTAATATATCGTAAGGATGTTTGTGATATTCATTGAATAAAGTTGAGGAATACTATTGACATATCTCAGGACCACCTGCAATACTATTACTAAATGTAAAAGTGTGAATAATCGACGGCCATTTAAAGAATTAGCTCTTCAAATTGTTTCCTACGCCCATGTAAAATAGGTTGGAGTGGTATTTATGGTTAGTTTAACTAATATAAACGGAGAAATAAAAACATTTACCGATGTATAAACATTTGCCTATCCATCCGGTCCTAATTACATACAGTCTTTGTAAGTGGATTTATAAAGAAACATTCCATATTTATTACTTTATTTTATTTCATTTCGTAATGCAAATAACAAATTCTACAATATCTTTAATTAGTGCCATTCTTATTAGCTAATTACTTATTTTGATACTTTTTATATAGCTACTATTAACCGTTTTACTTTTGCAAATAAAGAATGATACATTATTTATAATACATCGAACATTATTCTTATAGATAGTTTATCAAAAATAAATTGCCTTAATCGAAATTTATAGATAATGTAATCAGCTGTCATTTTACAATTTATTTCGTTGTTTTCATATTTGTTTCTGTTAACACTTTAAGATGTTGATTTACGTTATTTTTTTGGTGTTTTGTGTTAGAAGTTCAATTACGGAAACTTCTTTTATTAAAATATCGGGTAAGTATGCAATTCCTTTTTTTTTTTTAATTAATATATTATTCCTTTCGTTATAATCATCTTTTGCAAATGATCACTAATCGGTAACATATTTATTGATGTACTAACGTTAACACTTCACGTGTTTTAAATTCCAACCTAAATATATAAGTAGTTCACAAGCGACCTATTTTTTTCTGCAGTTTTCTGATATAGTAAAGAATTTAACCCGTACAGGTATTAAAATACGATTACCTTAGAGTAGGTTCCTAATTATCCTAATCAGTCTTGTAAATCTGCAGCTATAGATTAAGTTAATCTTGCTAATCCTATGTATTTAAAATAATCTAAGCCTTTCTTTATTTTAATTTTAAAACCAGAGTATGGAATTTTTGATAACAAACCTTTTCTATCTCCACAATGCCAAACAGTCTTAATCATGCCATATCTAACAAGATCGGTGCTGTTATAAGATACACCACATGATTTGGACCTTTGTGCCAGATCGGTAAAAATAAACCCAGAACATACGTTTTCTCATAAAGCATTCATTTGGCAAAAACATATATTTCAGGTAAAACTTGTATTTTAAGAAGGATTAGGTACATTTTTTTTGCACGATTGAGCTTTTTCGTTTATTTATCATAACTGTTTCCAAGACAGTAGGATATGTTTACTAGTTACGAGGCCCAACTCGTCGGTAACATTTTACTTACCGACGTCTTTTACTTACCAACGTAAAATTATATATAGGTACTATAATTCACAACAATAAGAACAAAACATTTAGACATTTCTGTTTAAAACATCACTTTTGACTTTTCGATTATTTAGCAGAAATTAAATAAATTCAATTGTGGCAATATTAATACATTCGTGCAAAAAACAGTATGAGCTTCACGAACATTAAGGGTTGTACCGGTCGGAGCCGGAGACCAAACGTCCCTTACTGTTCTTGATACTCAATATACTATTCTATGCCGTATTTTTAAGTATGTCTTACCGTTTCAAATAAACTTACACATTTAAACATCTCAAAAAAAAATTAACAAGACATTAAGAATGTTTTGCTATCCTTTGAAAAAGTTTAGTTTAAAATCACTCACAGACTCACACACTCACACACTCACACACTCACACACTCACACACCACACACACACACTCACACACTCACACACTCACACACTCCACACACACTCACACACTCACACACACACTCACACACTCACACTCACACACTCACACACTCACACACTACACACTCACACACTCACACACTCACACACTCACACACTCACACACACTCACACACTCACACACTCACACACTCACACACTCACACACCACACACTCACATCACACACTCACACACTACACACACTCACACACTCACACACACACACACACACTCACACATCACACACACACACACTCACACACACCACACACACTCACACACTCACACACTCACACCTCACCACTCACACCACACACTCACACACTCACACACTCACACACCACCACACACACACACTCACACACTCACCACTCACACACTCACACACTCACACACTCACACACTCACACTCACACTCACACACTCACACTCACACACCACACACCACACTCACTACCACTCACACACTCACACACTCACACACTCACACACTCACACACTCACACCTCACACACTCACACCTCACACATCCTCACACACTCACTCACTCACACACTCACACATCACACACCACACACACACTCACACACTCACACACTCACTACACACTCACACACTCACACACTCACACACTCACACACTCACACACCACACTCACACACTCACACACTCACACACACATACACACACACACCACACCACACACTCAAACTTAAACACTCACACTCACCACACTCCACACTACACACACTCACACACTCACACTACTCAACACTCATCACACTCACACACTCACACACTCACACACTCACACACTCAGACACAGACACAGATAAGGACACGGACGGACACACACATGCACGCATATTTCGGGAAACTGTCAAACTTTGTAAAGGGAAGTAATACGCGTTAGTGAATAAAATGGCGATTACACGGTCAATATCTAATGTCACTCATTTAAGCTCAAGATTTAAGCATTTCATACATTTATTAATAAGTATATTATGTATTATGAATCGCACAAGCCAATTATCTTTTATTTGCAGAAATTCCAGAGTTAGCCTATGTAAACACAAGTGTTGACCCTTGTGAAAATTTTTACGAATACACTTGCGGCAATTTCAAAAATGTGAATCCAAGACCAGAAAATTTTCCATTATGGGATAGTTTCATAATAAAACAAGAAGAGTTGCACATTATAATGGAAGGTAGAAATTATATTATGTTGACAATGATTATTACTTTTTAGAACTTTAGGGGTTCTAAGCTCCGAGACACTCGATTCTGATCCAGAGGCCTTACAAAAATCAAAAACTGCTTATCAAGCGTGTATGGATACGAATTACGCTGATAAGTTGAATTATCCTGAGCTCAAAATAATCAAAAGCTTTGGACCGTGGCCTTTAATTTCTGATAGTGGGGATGTATCAGAATTTTCTTGGAACGAGTTAGGTGATATAGTTGCTTTGTACGGAATTCCGTTATATTTTTCAATGGAAGTCACTAACGATTTATTTAATGCCTCACAACTCGTTATAATGGTGTGTTACCTCCTGTATGAAATCTTAGCAAACTTTCCTGTGTGTTATAGGTTGGAAGAGACCCTGTTAAAAACCCATCCATAGTACCAATAAATGAAGACAATAGTTTTGGCGCATATACAATTAGAAACCCATCAATAGTACAACCGATCGAAGACAATAGCGTTGACTTCTTAAAATTCAAAACTTATGAAGGAGAAGTTCATCCTTTCGAATCATTTCTTAATAAAATTGCAATTACACTACGTAATGGAATCAACAGTAAAAAAATCGAAGGTGATATTGAAGCGGAAATTCCTAACATTATCAACTTTATGAGTTTAGTTCAAGCAGGAGGTGTAAGTATAAGAGAATCAGTACTTATTATTGTAATTATCTTAATTCTAGAACGATAATGGAAATTTTGAACATGTCGCTGAATTTTTTACAATAGAAAAACTTCAAGAGTGGGTCAATAAAAATATCGGCGACGAAATAAATGTAAGAACTTTTACGAGCATGATAATTTGATTGCAGCTATATATTTTAGCTCAATGTGTTGGACTACTTTAATAGAGTGTTTGCACAATCCGGCATTGATTTGAAACCGACCACTCGTGTTATGATAAGTAGTATGGCAACTTTTTATGGAACTTTAAAATTAATTAAAGACACAAGTAATGACATGTTGAAGAATTTTATCTTCAGTAGACTTTTTACATACACATCGCAGGATTCTAATAATGATTTAAGAAAAGCTTACGAACAATTTCGGTTAGGAATGAAGGATAGGATCTTTACAAGGTAATATTGTATAAAAATTGTTAAAGCATGTAACATAATTTTCGAGTATCTATAATTTACCGAGTAAATATTTTGTACGATAAAAAATATGCATTAGATACGTTGCAGGATATGAAAATGTAAACCTTCTTTTAAAAACTAAAGAACTTATTAAATTACCATCTATTCCCGAAGAAACAGAAAAGAAACTAACTGACTCTGAAGCTCAAAACATGCTACATTTTTATTACAACCTCGTATAGGTAAAACACCCCATTAGCTTCATTGAAACAATTCAAAATTAAAACTTGAAGATAGTGATACAATGGTCAATTTTGATGTTTCACTTTTTGCAAAAGTCCCTCTAAATAGAACTATTGAATCTATTGATCATATTCTTCCAAAGAATATAACCATTCTTTTTCAGCATTATCTTACTGCGACTTATTTTCAGTGGAATAATAAATTCTATGAACAAATTGATAGTGTAGTAATAAGTAGACCTCTTGGTCCTGTTATAGCTAATTTTTACATGGAAAAATTTGAAACATTACCGTTACAAGATACACCTAAAAAACCATCAGTTCTTAATGTTAGTAACGCTTTTCTTCTTTTTATAACTAATCTTACAGATAGAATTGAAAAATCCTAGTTAATCACGGCATTAGGAGTGTTCTTAAACCTACAAGAAAAGTTAAAAAAACATTTAAGGTCACCTAAAGATGTTTCAAACCCATTAGCATATTCCGTAGTGTATAAGTTATCATGTTAATGTGGAAAACACATTGCAACCACAAAACGTAGCTTTGATATAATACGTAAAGAACATATGAGATTTTGTACAATTTTGTAGAACATATGGGATTTTGTATTAGGTCAACCAAATAATCTCCGGTAGCTGAACATGCCTTAAATAGTCTAAATCATGACATTCAATTTGACGATATGGAAATATTGTCAAGACAAACTCATTATGTTCGTTTACAACGTGAGGCAATTGAAGTATATAAACATCCTAATCACAGTGGACAAGAAGAAAATCTCCGTTTAAATAGATTTTGCCATTTAATAACTTAAAAAGGTCATAATTGTACGTTTTAATTTTAATTCTAATTTTAGCTTTTGGTATTACTAGGTTTTTTACTGTTTTTTTCAAAATGCTTTACCAATTATATGTTAAATTACAACAGCACTATAATTTAACATACGTACTATCAAAGTTAAACGTTTAGTCACTTCACTTTGAAGGCTTGTGTTACAAAATTGGGGGGGGGGGGCAATTTGCCTAAAATTTTTACTAATTAACAATTGATATATTGTTGTTAAAATATGTAAATTCTAATTGTTTTATTGGCGTAGTTTAAAACTGTTGAATTTTATTTTCAAAAAGGTGCTATAAATCGCTTAATTTTTTAACAGTCTCGACGTTAAACCTTCATAAACATTTTATTTTCCAATGCGAATTAATAAAATTCGATAATCAGGTAGTTCCATTCTTTCTAAACCTATTGCAAAAAAGAAATTGTAACAAATTGTTTTCATTTGCTTGTAAACATCCCAAACAGGCAAACATGACAAATTCTCACTACGTGAAGTAAGTACACTTTTTTTTGTCATAACATTTAGGAATGCCTAAATAACATAAATGAAAAAATATTTTGTTAAAATATACTGGTGATTATGTGATTATGCGGTTTTGAAAAATGTGCTTTTGTTGAATGAGGATGGCAAACCACAACCATTTTTAATCTAAGAGTGACGGCACACATGTACTATAGGGCATCAATAAAAAATACGTACACATGTTTGTACCTTCAATTTAAGTCAATATATTATTTGTTACTTAGCGAAAATATAATGTTAAGTGAAGACATATAAAGATTTGAACCCAGAGGGATATTACTATATATATATATATATATATATATATATATATATATATATATATATATATGCATAAGTGCGAATTAACATAAAACTAAGTACAAATGTGAATATAGGACATGTTAGCAAGTTAAATCAAATTTTAAAAGTATAAAAGTGTTATCATAGCTGAACAGTAGTATTCTTCATTATAATAGTTTCCGAGCAGTAATAAGAATATGTATTTCATTTATAAAATACATATATTCCATGCGTACGATAGTATTCTAGTCTAGTACCATAATATGCTTCCATTCTAAAACAAAAAGAAATTAAATTGTATCAATCAACGTAATAAGTGTAAAAGACATGTTAAAGTTATGAAATCCAAACAAATATTACAAGATTCATAGAGCTTATTAAGTTTAAAAGTGAAATTACACAAAGATTATGCTATAAACTTACTTAACAGTGACATTAGGAAAGTGTTGCAACTTAAATTAACATTCTAGGTGTGATTTAAGCTTAAAATTTGATAAATCGGGTTATGATGATCCTTAACGCAATGCTTGAGATAGAATTTATTAACATGAACCATAAAAGTGTTTGAAACTGGTGAATTATCATGTATTTTGGGTCAAGAAATCCATTTCTGTTTGTAGTTTTCCTGTAGGAATTAGAATAAGTTAGTTATAAGTAAATTTGCATATGACAATTTAAATATTTGTCATAATTTAGCTAGAATAAGAATTTTTAAAGGAAATGTCATGTGAGATGCCTATGGAAAGGAAATTTTGCATAGAATTAAAAAATGATTATGTTTTTAAGATCTGTTCACGTATAAGAAAGTTATCAGTAAAAACAGTAAATTGTAAATTTCTGAAAAATGATTAACCAATGAAAATTAAGCAGTCTTATGTTTGTAATTTACTAAGGTGATGGGTTGTTTTTCAGAAGCTATATAAGGAAGTGGCAATCATGTTTGTCTTATCTTGTAACTTTCCAAAGTGTGACCATGTCACTCGATGTGTAACGTAATTATTATTCCGGGTGATGTGTATCGTTGCATAAGTGAATGTAAATCAGCGTATTTCAATTATTTCGTTAAAACTAAAATTTATTTTAACCAAATTGCCTTTATATTATTATTAGAATTGAAATTAAAATTGAAAAGCTGAACTTTGAATGCTGATAAAAGTTGTGGTATTTTCGAATACAAAAACCTGAAGGTAAATTATTATATTTATGAATATAATAAATAAATTAAAGTGCTTATGGAAAAGTGACAAAGCAGATATTTATGCAGTATACCTATTCGAATTCGTTGAATTTGATCAAAATTTATTTATATGTATTTATATAAAGGATACAAGTGAATTACATACTAATCTGGAAATACTACATTTTATATTGATTCAATAGTATTTAAAAAAAAAATGCTTACCCAAATTAAGTTATTAGTATTATTTGGTTATGATGTTACATAAACACATATATTAAGGTCAACGAAATTCACATGCGAACAACAATGTTTTTCTATATATATATATATATATATATATATATATATATATATATATATATATATATATATATATATAGGTGAGTCAGTTTTTGTAGACGAACTTTAACAGGAGATAGAACACATGTTTCTAAAAAGAAAAGTTCCTATAAACATATGTCGTAGAAGGCTTCGTTTCCGAGATACAGGGTGTTCAATATAATTTTTTTTTCTCAAATTTTCATTATAACTCATAAACGAATGCTTAGATTTTTTTCATGTTGGGGGGATAATGTCTATTAATTAAGGGGAATAAAACAAGCAATAAGAATGTTCACAAACTTGCACAGTGGCGGAGTGGAGGGGGTGCTCAACCACTTTCATAAACAGAACTTCTACGCCAATCACTATTTTTTAAAAAAACTGTTATTTTCATTATCTACATACAGCTTAACAAAAATAATGTATCTTCTTCTGTTTCGAAATTCCTGTACGTTTCTGTGTTATTTTGATTTTTAGTGTTTGATGTGGCACTAAGTTAAGTAATGTGCTTTATGGGAATAATTGAATATAAAGTATTTAATAAAAAAGATAATGGACATCCATCAACCTGAAACCAAGAATGTCCTCTTAAATTCAAAGGAATGTCTTCCCACACATTAACATGTTCTTCTTCTAAAAATTGTAGGAAATTTTCTGAATTTACACGTTGTGGCAAGAAATAAGGTCCAAACACGTGGTTGCCGTAAATTCCAATCCAGACATTTGTACTAAATTCAAGTTGAAAACTTCTTGGTCAAATGGCATGTGGGTTTTCATGTGCCCATATATGCAGATTGTGAAATTTACGATACCACGACGAGTAAAACAGGATTCATCAGTCCACAGTATGTTGGATAAGAAATCTCTATTATTTTGAATGGAGTTAAGAACCCACCTGCAATAATTAAGTCTTCGTTCGACGTCACCTGGACATAAACCATGAACAGGCTGAAAATGATATGGGCGTCTGTGATCCCGTTTTAAAACCCGGGAAACTTTACTTTGGGAAATACCAGGAGCAACAGCAGTACGTCGAGTACTTGTCGTGGGGTTCCTGTTAAATTCACGCAATGTACCCTCTCCAATTCTATCTCGTCCACGGTTGTTCTGTCGGCCCCCATGTACATTTTTTAAACCCTGATTAACAAATCGACGATGGATACTCACAAAAACGGAATGATGAGGTTGTCGTCTATTTGGAAATCTTCTCCGATACTCCCTAGCTGCGTACCTTGAATTCCCATTTGCGAACCCATAAATAAAATGAATGTCGGCTTGTTCGCTATTTGTAAATGTAAACGGCATGTTATACGTAATCAAATCAAATAACTTTTTGAACTTAATAACAGTGAAATTATTCAAGATGAAGCAAGTGTTTGTAAAAAGTCAAACCGTCGTTTCAAAATATAAAATTTAATACTTACTTGTTTTCCAAGGAGTATCATATTTTGTTGCAATGAAATAAGGGTGCATCATTTAGTTAACTTAGACGTTCTATTGTACGTCGCTGTGAAATGTGTATTGAAAAGAACGGTTTACATTTTGAACAAAATGTCTAATTTTATTATACTAGTGTTATTGTTATTTATTTATAAATCGTTATTGCTAAGAATTCTTATTAATTTCACAATTATTAATTAAGTATTGTTACAATAATAAATAAGGATTGTTAAAATTAGTGTACTAAACAGATTTCAATTTACAAAAGTCTTGTATTTGAGTAGGCTTGATACAGTGGCGGCTCTTTAATGAGAGCAAGTGAGCAACGGTCTATAACTTATCACTTAAAAACTACATACATGTTTATGGCGAAATTGATACATACATAATTATACAGAAAGTATTGACCGCATAACAATAATAATTATGCATTTTTTTTTATACGAGGATAATGACAATGGATACTAAAAAAACCGATAACCTACCTATATTTATAAATGAAAATGTATTTGAAATTTTAAAGAAACGATCGTTAGGTACTAAAATGGCTGTAAATGTTTTATTATACCATTTTTATTAAAAACTTTATATTCAATTATTCACATAAAGCACATTACTTAACTTAGTACCACATCAAACACTAAAAATCAAAATAACTCGGAAACGCACACGAATTTCGAAACAGAAGAAGGTATTTTTGTTAAACTGTATGTAGATAATGAAAATAACAGTTTTTTTTAAAAATAGTCAGTAGTAATGAAAGGGGTTGAGCACCCCCTCCACTCTGCCACTGTGCAAGTTTGTGAACATTCTTATCGCTTGTTTTATGCCCCTTAATTAATAGACATTATCCGCCCAACATGAAAAAAATCTAAGCATTCGTTTATGAATTATAATGAAAACTTGAGAAAAAAAAATTATATTCAACACCCTGTATCTCGGAAACGAAGCCTTCTACGACATATGTTTATAGGAACTTTTCTTTTTAGAAACATGAGTTCTATCTCCTGTTAAAGTTTGTCTACAAAAACTGACTCACCATATATATATATATATATATATATATATATATATATATATATATATATATATACTGCTAGTTTCTAGTGTGTTGATCCGCGTAACTCTTCTGGTATCCATTCACTGCTTTCACTACTTTCATTGCTTTCACTGCTTTCTCTGCTTTCACTGCTTTCACTGCTTTCACTGCTTTCACTGCTTTCACTGCTTTCACTGCTTTCACTGCTTTCACTGCTTTCACTGCTTTTGTGATATGTGATATGTGATATGTGATATGTGATATGTGATATGTGATATGTTATGTGTGATGTGCGATGTGTGATGTGTGATGTGTGATGTGTGATATGTGATATGTGATATGTGATATTGATTAATGCACAATCTTAGTCAGTTGTTTATTAGTAAAGCTTAAATAAAATAATAAAGTGCGTTATTAATCTTTCAAGTTGGAGTATACTTGACTGAGGGTTAAGCCATATAAGAATTTGCAATTGGGTTGGTTTGATTTAGTGAAATTTGGAGATTACCATTTGTCAGTTATAGGGGTGAATTAATTGCCTAACCGTCGCTCGTAGGTAATAATTAAATTCGCAATTGATCCAATCTGATTAATCGACGTGTTTAATTACTTATCACGATTGCAGTGAAGTATTCCGAAAGTAGCTCTCGACTGACTAAAAAACAAAACTTTGTTCACCATTTTTTTCTAAGTTTCACAGATAAACGAAATATAAATTTCTCTTTTTTCGCAAATGATGAAGTGGGTTAGCGTATGCTGTTAATTGGTTGTAATAATTTTGTGCAACAACATATTTTGAGTTTGAATGACTCGATATTGTAGTAGATTAACAGATTACGACAAACAATAAATGGTTATTTCTTAGATCAATATTTCTTATTAATTAAAAGTATGATGAAACAGCTTTCTCATCGTTTTCCCCCCATTGGCAGTGTAAATCCAAAACCGTTTAACTTTTAATTCAATATTTACCGTAGAATTTATTGCATTTTAAATGCTTAAATAAATAATTTCGCGATTAGCACTCACTTTATCCTGGACTCACTGTTAATTAACTTAGCTAAGGTAACGATGGAGAAGCTGACGTAGGTTAGATGTAAATTTTATCAAAATTAATGGTTAAGACAAATAAAATTCGTAATTCTTGCACTCGAACTAATATACTGGGTGTAGTAGATGTTCTGGTTTTAGTAGTAGTTTTGTAGAAAATGTCTCAAGTTATATATTCAAGTAAAAACAATATAATTGCATAGTTATAATATTGTAGGTCTGAATATTGCACACGACTTGTTTTGGGGTATCCAAACGGTATAGCTCTAAGTATGGCAGCAACCCAAGAGTACCAAAAATACCATTTTAATAATATAAAACTCCATTCAGTAAGTAAACTACTTGCTTAACATATTTCATTCAATATGCCTACATAGGCGTCTTCAATGATCAACAATTTAAACAAAGCTTTTCTTAATATTCTGAATGAAGCTAGTTGGTTAGATGAACCTACAAGGGAGAATGCGAAGTTAAAGCTGAACAAGATGATAACGCTTTTAGGATATCCTGATTTTCTTGATTCTGATGATATGGTTAATTACTATTATTGTAACGTAAGAATTTGTGCATGGGACCATTTTGGTAACGCACAAAGGTTGAGAGCATTTGGTAGCGCTTTAAACTATGCACTTATTAGTAAACCAAGAAATCGGAATGTGTAAGTATTAATCTAAAACTTCGTTGGTAATATTCTTATGTGTTACAGATGGAACAGATCTCCTTTGGTTCTTAACGCATTTTATAATTCGCAAAACAACAGAATCAGTAAGTAGATATTTGATGATATTATTGTAATATTACATATTTCTAGTGATTTTTTAGTATTGCCAGTTAGTATGCTGCATTCAACTTTCTACAATGGAAAGATAAGGTATTCCTATTCCTTTATTAAGAAGCTGAATTGGTTACTTTAACGTTTATTAAATTAAATTAAACTTTAGTTCTGATGAAAACAGTTTTTAATAAGTTTTTTTTTACCGATGCTAGAAACGTAACAATTGCAAAAGTGGTATTAACAGAAATCGTTTTACTGAGAAGATACATATCTAACCATTATTACAATTGGTACAAAAACAGCAACATTAACGGTAAACTAACAGTTTCGGTCAGTAAATTATTTTGCTTATAAAGGAATGTGAATTTAGGTTTAGTAAAAAATTACGATTAAGGCTTTAAAAAAAATATTTTATACTTTTCCGTATAAAGAACCAAAACTATTTTATTGAGCAGATGACGAAGTCGACCGTTAAGAGAATTAATTAATTAAAAATATTGTTAGTAGTTTGCACTAGTAAAAAAATTTGCGGTGAGCATTTAACACCGATGACGCCAGAGTATTTCGTGAAATATAATTGTAAAATTGGGACAAATATTTGTAAATAACGAATCATACTGAGTCTAACTGGTATTGCGAGTTTTTTATAACGGTATATAATTTACAGTGTGGTCGACTATGGAAGGATTGGAGCTATAATCGGTCATGAAATGACACACGGATTTGACAGTCAAGGATATTTGTATGATGGTGATGGAACACTAAGCCCTTGGTGGTCACAAAATACAACAGTTGAGTTTAAGAATCGAGAAAAGTGCTTCTTGCAACAATATGAAAAATACTTCATTCCCGAAATTAATGAATATGTAAGTGAATCGTTTAGAAACATTTTCTTAACGATAATTTGTAGGTGAACTCCAAAGCGTCGATCAGAGAAAATATTGCTGATAATGGCGGACTTAGAGAATCATACAAAGCATTTAAGGAATTATTAAGACATGAGGCGGCGTTATCCTTGAGACATGTTACATTGGATCAGTTGTTTTTTATTTCTTACGGAACAGTAGGTGGTTTTAATTTTGTTAAAATTAAAAATAATATTTTTTTAATCAGATGTGGTGTGCGCAAGAAACTAATGAGTATCTAGAAAACCTTCAAAGACAATCTTATGCACCAAGCCGTTTTCGAGTTATAGGGTCAGTATCCAATAATGAAGAATTCGCAAAGGCGTTTAATTGTCCATTGGGAAGCAAAATGAATCCAACTGAGAAATGTGTGTTGTGGTAGCTTAAGTTGCGGTTGGTACAATTTAAATACGACATTGTTTGAATTATATCCTTTAATAAAGATGCAACAAAATCACTATTTTATTTATCTGACCCATTTCTGTAATTCACTCTTTACACCCACATTTTCGCTCACAACCAATTTTAATCATGAATTTATTCTCAACTCGAGTGATTGTAGTAATATTGACATTACCTTGTTATGTATCAGATACACCCACATTATTTCGTGTAAACACTTCTACCTCCAACCAAAGGCCAATATCCAGACACACAAACGTTGACTAATTAGGTTAGGATCTGATAAGTAAAACAGTGGCGTAACTTCTATATATAACGACGTTTCGGCTTGCCAATATGTCATTCTACAAGCATATAACACTATCTCCTCTACTCCCCGAAGTCAGCAGTGAAGCCATTTCCTTTTAATCCCTTACTCAGTCACTATCTGAGCCTTCACGCATAAATACTTCTTAAATAAATCATTTCATTATACAGAAAAACATAATATTGGTGTTCTTCCTATATATTTGATGCAAACCCGTTAATTAAAAGCTATGCGTAGTCACCCCTTTTAATCCAGATTCTATACAACGCTCCAGTTTATTAGTTAAATCCATAATTAATGTTTTAGAATTAATATTAGAATAAAGTTACGATCGAGAAAGCTAACACTTCAAAAATACTTATACAGTCGTCCATTTTGCACGTTTAAAATAACAATGTGACAAGTTTACATCCGTATAAGTAAACACCAATTATCCAGTTACCTTACACCGAACAGAAGTTCGGTACATGAATTCGTTAAATCTGTGTGTCTGTGTGTTCTTGCGTGCGTGTGTGTGTCTGTGTGTGTGTGTGTGTGTGTGTGTGTAGTGTACGTGTGTGTGCGTCTGTGCGTGTGTGGGTTGTAACGTGCCAATTCTTGGCTATCGTTACCTTAATTTAAGTTTTGAATTTGTAGTATTATTGGTAAATATATTTACATTACGTTGGTATTTTATCTTTATCTTTACGTAAATTTTGGTATATGTCGATATTTTCCTTTAGTCTACATAACTACGAATCTCCGTGTATATATTTTTATCGTCCGCAATGAGTATTTAATTTTTTTTATGCGCAAGGCGAATCCGAATTCATTTCCTTCTGCGTTCCAATGCATGTCGTAGTTTCTTCTCTACACGCGGTATGGAACTACATACATACATTTTTGCAAATACTGTATTTAATAAACCCCATGTGATAATGAATGTCGGATCGTTGTAATTGATGGTATAAAAGAGCGTGGTCGA
>JARFJB010002254.1:1125000-1165000 GCA_036346205.1 Vesta saturnalis | reverse complement strand
CCATTATTACGCACCTCTCTGGTTTGAAAATATTTGGGTAAATTAGTAAAGTCTGACCATTCGTCAGGTTGCCTCTGTAATGTAAATTGGCGTAGTAACAAGAGGTGTTTGTATTGTTACTTATGCATAAATTTTTTAAACATCCCAACGCATTACACTGCTTCCCAATAAGTTAATTTTATTCATTTTACTAACTATATAAATTTTAACCAAGAGGTGTCAAAGTCGTTATTTATGAACCAATTTTCTCAGACAAACTTCCAAAACCATTCTCCAAGTTAATTTAAAGCATTTTTCTTGGTCCTTGATCAGATTCATTTTGAACAAGACATGGGAAAATCGTTATTTATGCATTATTTCTGTTGGGAAAGTGTTCCAAGAATTCAATATAACGTTGTCTAATAAGTAAATATTATTCATTTTTTGCTTCCATATGAATTTTGACTAGGACATGTCAAAAGCGATATTATGCAGCAATTTTAGTGAAAAATCGTTATTTACGCACAAATTTAATTAGAAAAGTCCATAAGCATTGATTTTATTGCCCAATAAGTGACTTGAAACATATTTACATAACCCTGTAGATTTTGTCCCAGATGTCAAAATTGTTACTTACGCATGATTTTTAAAGTTCGAATGCATTACACCGATGCCCAATAATTGTAAAGTTTATGATGCATTTTTTGCAATCATATAGAGTTTGTACAAGGCACGTCAAAATCGTAACTGGTACACTAACCCTTTGGAAAAACGTATTAACGCATTGTATCGATTATCAATAAGTAAACTTAATGGATTTTCCGTGACCATATAAATTTTGGAGAGGAGTTGAAAAAATCGTTATTTATGCACCCATTTCTTTGACTAAACGTTGCAACGTACTGCATAGATACCCGACAAATAAATCTTATAAATTTTTCGTGAGCATATACATTTTGATTAAGAGACGTCATAATTGTTGTTTATGCCCAAATATTGTGGGAAAAACATCTCAAGGAAATGTGTCGCTAACTTTTATGCATTTTTTCTTAATATATAGTTGAATTTATATGTATCAGATTTTAAAAAAAGGTTATCAATTTTAATGAATTTAACTGCATCCTGTTTTTGTTCTTTAATAAAATATGAACTCGTCAATTATCTAGCTAATTAAAAATTATTATTCATTTTATTAAATACATAAATAAATAAATAATTATAATGGTTACCTCGAGTAGGATTTGACCTACGACCTATACTTTGCTAGAGTACTGCGCTAACCAACTGTGCCATCAAGGTTCAAGCCCCAATTGATGTAAATTTTGTCTTTATATACGTAGAACTGATGTAAATTCTAAATGTAATGAGATTACTATCAAATTACTTATATTAATATAATGTGAACCTGCAATATCGCAAGAATTCACACATACCAAAGCAGTTTGACTAATATTAAATTATTATAAGTATTGTTATGAACGAATAAGTTTTACATACATAAAGGCAAAATTTGCACCGATTGGGGCTTAAATATCAATGGCGCAGATGTTTAGCGCGGTACTCTAGCAAAGTACAGGTCGTAGGTTCAAATCCTACTCGAGTAAACTTTTTATTTATACATTAATAATAATTTTTAATTACATACTTACCTTTAAACGTATTCGTCCATAACCAAACTTCTAAAATCTAGCTAATTACCTTGCAGTATTCTGTTTCCTGAGTATATTTTTATTAACCGAACTAATAAGGTGCAATGATCACTTACTTTGGATTTGATATACGTATATTTCGGTATTAATTTTAAACATTAAGGAATTTTGCATAATGGATCATTGTTCTCTATATGGTGCTATGCTGTGCCCTTTTTCATATCTGAAGTATGTAAAAAACATAATTAGAGAGTGTAAAGGACACCTTGTTAATTCATGCGTTATCGAAATTAAGATTATTGGATGTAAGCCCTTGTAATATAACTTAATTCGTATTGTGTTTAAGTAGCCTTAAATTCAACTCAATATTTACATAAAATATTGTAATGACGCGAATTTGGTTGTTCAACCGTTACTGTTAAGTGTATTACTACTAATGAATAATTTTCACTTTGCCTTTTTTAGCTCAGTCGGATTTTGTACTTGCAAAATAAGGATCGGGGTTCGTTATTCAGGCTCTCAACACTTTGAACAAAATAGATCAAAAAGGTTATATACATTTATTCCCTATTATCTTTTTATAAAACTAATTCCGTTACTGTAAACTACTTCTAAGATATAAATACAAAATATATTTTCATATCAATTTATATTGTTTAACTGCCGAAATAAAATAAATAATTTTACCTGAATGCCTCCCTGTATAAACTACAGAAGTTGGTAGCAAGATAACCCTGTTATAAATACGTGTGCGATAAAACACCGAGTTCAATGCTCTGCCTTTAAAGAAATAATCGATATTTTAAAGCGGTCGGTTCTCAATTGTATAAAAATAATCTAATTTTATACCTGCTTTTCTTATGAAAATAAACTCATTCACGTTTAAGTCCAATTTTACCCTTTTAAATAAATGAAAGCTTTTCGTTTTGAAGGTAGCTTCTATACAATAGCTGCGGATTATTTGTTTCTTTTCCTATATTAATTATTTTAATACTCAGGTTTCTATTTAAATAAAAATACTTTTGTTATGTTGGCCGATTTTAAAATATAAAACCTTCGTTTTCTATTAAAGTGAATCTTTCGCGTCTAACAATAATGATTTTAATTATTTAACACGAAATATATTATCGGATAGTTTCTGGTTTACAGGTAAAAATCTTATTAATTGCAAACGGTGTAACTTACGTTTCTCGGTGGTGGCGGCGGCGGTTTTATTACAGGCGACAAATTTAATACTGACGAACACGTCTAGTTTTTACGGTTATGTTTCTATATTACTGGATTAACGGCGTTAACTAGGTGTTCAGCTTAATCTTCCGACGAGGTTTTAATTACAGGTACTCTGCGGTTGCTGGTACGTTTGTCGAGGTGTTGTTAGTGTTAGTGTTAGTGTAAATTTGTGTGTGTGGGTCTCCTTTGCTAGCAATCTGGGCAACCACCCGTTAAACTAAACAAAAGGATCTCCGGCGGTCAATGGAATGTCGGGCAACTACCCTTCAAACTCCACAGTGTAGGTGTGTGTGTGTGTGTGTGTGGGTCTCCTTTGCTAGCAATCTGGGCAACCACCCGTTAAACTAAACAAAAGGATCTCCGGCGGTCAATGGAATGTCGGGCAACTACCCTTCAAACTCCACAGTGTAGGTGTCTAGTAATAAAAGAGTATGTCGGGCTTACAACCCTGCATATGCCTATCACCAGGTGTATAGTGTTGTATTTATCTCGACTTACGTGCGTTCAACGTTAGATCTCTGCAACTCTAACTCTTTGACTTCGGTGATGCTATCAAGTCGCGGTGTCGCGTTTTCTACTTCGGACGGCGGTTACAGGTTGGCGGTTTTAAACGGTAGTATTCGGCGCGAGCGCGACGATAGAGCACACGACTTCTATTCGGATTCTTCTGGTAGCGCAAGATTGATAAAAGATCGATAAAAGGTTTATTAAAAGGAGAGTCTCTGGTGGAGAGCGATTGATAATCATTCTCAGATTAGATTACAGACTTTTAGCAGCGCGTGTCGCGTTTTTATAAAGAATTCGCGAGGGTGGTTACGAAACTTTGGTGGTGAGATTCCGTAGGCCAGTATTGGCGGAAGATGCTCTGACGTATACAAACTTTTAAACGTTTTTGGGATTTACGTCTGGAGGGAGGATGCATGATTAATTATTGTGCAATTTTCTGCAACGTTATGAAATATGTTTAACTTTTACTAAAACTTCTACGAATTTTTATAGTTGCTTGCACCTGTGCATTTAGCGAGTCACTTTATCTTAATAAATTCCGTGAATATTATATCAGTACTGGTATTTTACTTAGCAAATAATTAATCATGATAGGAAAATTTTGATAAAGGACGGCGTCTTGCTAATAAACTTTAGGAAACTAATTAATGATAATAAAAAATTGGGATATCCGACGGCGTCCCTTTACAATATGTCCCTTAGGTTTGGTCAGAAGAAGGTAAGAAGAACCTAAATATAACCATATATACAAGGCACCTTAGATAAAATACGAAGGATAGGCAGCAAATACAAGATACGCACTGCCTTCAAATCAACCAGAACTCTTAGGGAATACTAACCAAAACTTAACCACACAATGAAGATCAGATTTCCAAGAATTGTGTATATAACCTACCATGCGAATGCGGCAGAGCATACATAGGAGAGATCAGTAGACCACTCAAAGTGAGAACACAGGAACATAAGAACGACGCCCGTTGGACCAAACAGAAGAATCAAGAATGACCGAACGTGTCTGGAACGAAAACCAATCCAATGGGATAACATACAGATAGTAACAAAAGAACGAGAATACAACTCGCCGGAAACTCAAGGAAGCCACATGAATCGCACTAGTGTGGAAATGAAACCCATACGGATTCTAATAATGCGCGAAGAGCTTAAGCGCAATAAACCGCGCAACCACGAAAACGTTATATATATATATATATATATATATATATATATATATATATATATATATATATATATATATGTTCTAAAAAATATGTATATTGGATTACTCAGTGGCTCAGCGGTAAAGTGTCATACTTGTGAGTGAAATGTACCAAAGCTCGAATTTGAGAGTAGTCAAGTGCTTGGAGAAAAAGGAAAGGGCAACGTATTTCATTCCCTCCCCGAGGGGGAGGGCGGGCTGCTCGAGTTTTCCGAGCTCCTTCAGCCACAATCATGGATTCCCAGCATACATACATACATTACGTATATATGCATGGTGGGATTAAGGATAAGTGTGGTCAGGATAGGATCGGAAGGAGCGGATTTAGGGTTCTGAGGGGGAAAGTACTACCCCAGCATTCGCCTAAGTAGCCGCACATGGTGTGCATATACGCAGTGACCATGCCGCTACATGTGTATGAGGAAAACCCCCTGAAAAAAACTCATACAAGCTAGACGGTAACGGGAACACTATCAGCTCGGTCAAGTGCTTGGGAAAAAATCATAACATATGAATTCGACTCAAGTGCGAAAAAATCCTCAGGACTAAGCCTGATGACGGTAGCAGGGTCTGCTTTTATTACGGTTTTACCCACATGCGAAGAGGAAGTACGTCATTCTGCTTAACAAATAATTCTTTTTCGTAACCACATATATAAATAACGATGTTGTTACTTTTGCCATTTAATTTGTCTTTAAGGTTTGACGCATCGCATAATTTCCTGAAGTACTGTTTTTATTGTTTTATTTCTTATTTGCTAATTTAAGTATATTGCCAATCATTTGTTTGGATTAAGTTTATAGAAGATGTATGATTTAATTGTATTTTTATTTCGTAGTTCTTAATAGTTTACAGAATACTGTAATGACAATGATAACCAGCTAATCTATATATTTTTTTTACTATTTTATTGTTGTAAAACTGAAATAATGATTTGTAATTGTATAAGCTGCATTTGTCAACCAGGTTAGCGTAATTACTAAGATATGGACATTAGAAAGCAGAACAAAAACGTTTGTTTCTTGTATGGCATCATTTATTACTCGCTCGTGCATAAAAAATGTTTCCTCTTAATAATAATGATATATAAATTTTTTTGATTTTGATAAAATATAATTATGTTCAAGTATGAAATCCAACTAAATCTCTGATTGGTTGAATTTGTTTATCAATAACCAAAACCATGGTTCTTCAAAATTTACTGCACCAAAACAAAATAATGCGCAAAATTTGATGAATTTTATTTCTGACCCTTTTCCGTCTAGTAGATAAAGTGTAGTGGCGTTCACTTCACTCTCTAAAAAATGTTTTAGAGTTACGTAGGTACTTAAACCGATTACAGGGTGCATTATAAATTAAATTAGTGTATTACACGGCCCTTATGCCTATTAGTTACGTTAATTTGTTAATACACATTTACCGTACCGACGGCTTAGCACAAGCGTCGGAAATTCTTTGTGTGGATGTATGCTAGTATCTACGATAACTCCAAAACGAAAACACCTACGTACCTAAAATTTTGAATTTAAGCTTGCTTTCATTTGGTTTGGAGATGATTAGATTTTGGGAGAAATCCAGTGGCGGAGAGGGGGCGTTTACAAGCGGCAATTTTTGGTTGTTATGCAATATGTAAGGTAGAATTTAAGTGTTAGTTCATATTTTTCAATATCTGAGTAACGATTAATTTTATGAAAAGTGTAGACATGTTTTTTACAAAAAATTTAATTTTACATAACTTTTCTAGTCTAAATATCCAACCAATAAAATGGAAATGAAATAACTTTAATAACATTTTTTTAGGACTATTACTTCTTTTATGGTATAATTGTAAAAATATAATATGCAACATTGTGAAAACAGAAACAATAATCTGTCAAAAAGACGTTTAAATGTTCATGCCTGACAGAGGTTTATAGACATCTAGATGCTAACTTAAAAAATTAAAAGAAATGGAATAATTTAAATTATAATTTTTTTAGTGTAACTATGCCTTTTTTATAAGGAAAACAGACAGCATTGTAAAAACAAAAAAACAGTCTGTCGGAATGACATTTAATACGTCATGTCAGATAAATATTAATATATACAAGTTAAGTTGAAACACTTCCAAAGCCGCCCGCTTCTATAAGATATCAATAATGCTGTATAACCATTTTCATTTATATTTAATTAATTTTTTTTCTTACCTTGCGTTATATTAAAAAAACGTTAAGGAAAGTTACGTAAAATTAAATTTTCTTGAAAGAATACGTCTACACTTTTTCTTATACAATTAATGGTTATTCACATAATGAAAAAATTGTACTAACACTTAAATTCTACCTTACGAATTTTTTTGCTGCTAAATTAGGCGCGATAAAAAAATTACATGGAACATAACTAATCGATATGTTTAAGGTCTGTATATAGGTATCCTTATATCTTTGAAATATACACCTGTTTTACAAATGTTTGATAAAAACTAAAACTGCCCCTAACAAAGCCTCCCTCGCCGCCTTTCTCTCAAAATCTAATCAGCTCTAAGCCAAATGAAAACAAGTTAAAATATAAAATCTTAAGTACATAAGTATTTTCTTTCTGTAGTTATCGTGGATACTAGCATACATCAACACACACACGCGCGCACGCACACACGCAAGAACGCATACACGCACCCACTCACCCGCACACACACAACACACACGCGCACACGCACACTCACACACACACACACAGACACAGACGCAGACGCAGACGCAGACACAGACACAGGCACAGACACAGACACAGACACAGACACAGACACAGACACAGACACAGACACAGACACAGACGCAGACGCAGACGCAGACACAGACACAGACACAGACACAGACACAGACACAGACACAGACACAGACACAGACACAGACACAGACACACAGGCACAGGCACAGGCACAGACACAGACACAGACACAGACACAGACACAGACACAGACACAGACACAGACACAGACACAGACACAGACACAGACACAGACACAGACACAGACACAGACACAGACACAGACACAGACACAGACACAGACACAGACACAGACACAGACACAGACACAGACACAGACACAGACACAGACACAGACACAGTCACAGGCACAGGCACAGGTACAGACACAAACACAGACAGACACAGGCACTGACACTGACACAGACACAGACACACACACAAGCACAGGTACAGACACAAACACAGACACAGGCGCAGACGCAGACGCAGACACAGACGCAGACGCAGACGCAGACGCAGACGCAGACGCAGACGCAGACGCAGACGCAGACGCAGACGCAGACGCAGACGCAGACGCAGACGCAGACGCAGACGCAGACGCAGACGCAGACGCAGACGCAGACGCAGACGCAGACGCAGACGCAGACGCAGACGCAGACGCAGACGCAGACGCAGACGCAGACGCAGACGTAGACGCAGACGCAGACGCAGACGCAGACGCAGGCACAGACACAGACACAGACACAGACACAGACACAGACACAGACACAGACACAGGCACAGACATAGACAGACACGGACACACAGACACACATCACGCGCGCACGTGTGCATACACACACACACACGCACACACACACACACACCATGGGCGATCTTGGCGAAACTTGGCCAAAAGTTATAAAATGAGCTAATACGTCGATTTAGCAACAGTGATAAAAAATAAGTCTATTTCATAACATTCTATTACTAGATAGGAATCTTTTTTAAGTTATTTATGTCTATTAATCTCTATCTGACATAAAGTTTCAAACGTCATTCTGACATAGATTATTGTTTTTGTTTTTACAAGGTTGCCCGTTTTCGTTATGAACGTATAAAAAAGAGGGTGCATAGTTATGCTAAAACAAATATAATTAAAGTTACTTCATTTCTCTTAATTTTGTAGGTTAGCATATATACATATATATATATATATATATATATATATATATATATATATATATATATATCTGTCTGACATGAAGTTTTAAACGTCTGTTTTGCACAGATTATTGTTTTATTTTTACAGTGTTGCCTATTTTCGTAATTAACTTATAAAATAGTTTTTTTTTAAATAATTGTGGAACTGAACCGGCTAAATTTTGCCTATCGTGGTAAATCACTCAGGAAGGAGGATGGATATAGGGGTATTGCGTTGCCAAGAATTGCATATGCGCCCGTTTGGTACGACAAGTGGACGTTTGAACTGCATACTGATGTTTTCTAGCAAAGGTACCCCAAATGGTATCAATGAATGTAATTGATTGTTATGCCGATAATACACAGAAAGAACTGAAATGATTCTTCTATGCTCAAGGGACTGTATGTCAGAAGTTAAGGACGGGTCATTTATAAGCCTAACAGCTCTCTTGTGTATACGATCAACGATATCTAAGAGCGTATTGGGGAGTACCAACCCAGAGGTGAGAATTATATTCTAGATGAGGTCAAATTTAGGCCTTATACAACAGAAAGAGTTGTCGGGAGACTAAGCACTGCTTAGGTCTGTACAAAAAGCCTATTTAGCGAGCAGCTGTTTTGGTAGCTGACAGGAGATGGTCAACTCATGATAAATTTAAAAATACCGTTATTCCCCACAGAGTATAGTCTGTAAATTTACAATAGGAATTGATCGATTTTTTTGGCGGACACAAGGCAACACAGAGTTTTGTTAGTTATTAAATTTATAGATTATTGCTTCCCCATTCGAGAATACATTGAATGTCTTTGTTGATTGAATTTACCATTTCAGCTTTAATGTTTTGAGACATAGAAGATAGATTACCATTATGAGTAGCCTGGGATGAACTGCAACGAAGAGTGCTGTCGTCAGCAAAGCAATGGATCGGATTAATTGTTGAAGAAATAAGGTTATTTATGTATAGCAGGAAAAGTGTAGGCACTATAACTGATCCCTGTGGCACGCTCGCGTTAATGCGCCATCAACTACGACACGTACTCAAGCAAACGAGGTGAATTTGGAAAGTAAACCAAACATGGTCAAATTCCTTTGATCTTTTTTGAAACCAAAACCCAAACATACCAAAAATAATGAAGCAATAAATGCGACCATAGTGAAACATGTCACGGACGACTCAAGTACTTCGGTAAGAAAAATCAACTGTGCATTGAGTTCTAAAGCAACATCGTTTTCATACTCACAAACCTCGTATTGTAGAGAGTTTGCACGGTTATGATTTTAATGTAAAAATTAGGCTTAGTAGATGGTTTATTAGGAATTTTTTTTACTTATAGTATTCCCGAACAGGCTGTTTGCCTAACGTGCTAAAGCACTCAGGAACACTGAGAGGGTTTAGGGAAATTGTTAGACTGCCGAGAAATTTTTATGAATGGCTATCTTAAATTGACTTAAGTCAAAGTTTCAGGAAAACAGGAACTGAGTAGTGCGTTTGACAATTTGGTCGCCGTGTGGCAAAATGTAGATTGCGCTCGTTTAGTGTGACAAGATAGAATTTTGAGTGCGTAATTATGGTGTGAATGTGCAAACCGAGTGTTCCGAGCGAGGATAGCCTGTGAAGGAATTAAAGAGTGTATTTCGGAGACGCACTTGCCATTGCGATAGCGACAGAACAAGGAAAGGACCGTAATTGTTCTTCTATGCTCAATAGACTGTAGGTCAGAAGTTAGAGACGGTCATTTATAAATCTTATAGCTCTTTTTTGGATGCGGTTTACCATATCAAGGGCGTATTCGGGGGCACTGACCCAGAGGTGGGAATTGTATTCCAGATGAAGTCGAATTTGAGCCTTATACAGTAAAATGAGTTGTTGCGATGTGAAGTAGTGTTTAGATCTGTATAGAAAACCCAGTTTACGGGCAGCTGTTTTGCTGACTGGAGGTTCGATGATACGAACATCCCTAATATGGAAATAGAGTTTGAAAACTTGAGTGCTAAGCCATTCATATTTACAGCAGGAAATGATCGGTCTTGCTTGGCGGACACAAGACAACACTGGGTGTTGTCGGTGTTGAACGTAAGTAGATTATTCCTTCCCCATTCTAGGACACGTTCTAAGTCACTGTTGATTGAGGCTGCCATTTTTACATTAACGTCCTGACTAGACTTATCGTTGTGGAAAACTGAGAAGAACTGCAATGTAGATTGCTGTCATCTGCAAAGGAATGGATCGGGTTAGTTGTTGAGGAAATGAGGTCATTTATGTATAGCACTGAAAGTGTGGAAGCTATCTCTGATCCTTGGGGTATGCCCGCGTTAGTAGTAGTGCCAAACCTCGCCAAAATCCTTTGAAATGTCTAAAGCTGCTACGACTGTTTCACCGGACCTCTCTAATATGTTATTACAAAGTTAGGTGACATATGAAAGTAGATCACCCGTTTAACGACTCTGTCTGAACCCATACTGGCGGTCGTTTAGAAGTTTATTGACTCGAGGTACCAAAGTAGTTGGTAGTTGATAGCTTTCTCCATGATTTTCGACAAAATAGAATTGATAGCTATTAGTCGATAGTTTGAGGGATAGGTTTTGTCTCCCTTTTTAGGAGTAGGTTGGACAATTGCAACTTCCACGATGTTTTTGCGATAATGCATCAGTACCCTATTAAACCAGGGTTTGGAACGCACATGACCTACACAATTATGTGTTTTGGGAATGTATAACTAACTCCATACCCATCAAGATAATTTCAGTTATTGAAAGAGCATTGTCTGAAGAGGAGGACCGTTTAACGTAATACTCACGCCAGGGGAAGGTTGCAGTTCGCTCCAGTTGCGCTGATTTAAAACATCACATAGTTCTATCTGTTTTTCGAGTAACACTGGGATTGGGTACAGAAGAAGTTATTTCGATTAGGCAGTGGTCTGATTGACCAAGTAGGGAAAGGACTCTTGTTTTATAGACAAGTGGGTTAGTTGTAAGGAATAGGTTCAGGAGATGTGGGTATGGTTAGGGTTGTCAGGGATTCTGGTTGGCTCGGAAATGATTTGTGTGAGATCACAGGATACAGAAAATGCTTCTGCAATATGACCTGTGGGATTAGTGGTAGATGGAATTTGAAGCCAATTGGAGTTGTGGGCATTAAAATCTCCCAAAATTGAAATATCTCAAGATGGAAACTGTTATAAGAGGTAGTCTATTTTCAGACTAAGATAATCGCAAAGATCTTGGAAGTTATTATCATTGGGAGACCTATACAAACAACAGTAGAATTTTACAAATTGGGGCTCAGAATATTTGAACCAAATCGGTCAAATTTGTTGTTTTCGAAAGTGTTCATCCTCTTACAACCTACACTTTCCTCGGTATACGCACATACTCCGCCTGTAAGGCGAAAGTTAGAGTGGTGGTTGTATCTGGGAAGTTGACATAATGTTATAATTAAACTTAACATCTAGTATAGTACCAAAAATCAAAGTTGGATTAACTTTAAATTTGAGAACACTTCCAGGTATTCGATTTTATGAGTTTCAATAGTCGTCTGAAATAGGTCTAAAGGAACCGTGTTTTTTCGTAGAAATTCAATGCTATAGCAATCCTGGATATTGTTTGCGCGCCTTTTTTTATACATTTAACAAACCATTTCACACATTACAAAATTTCTACTATTTTGATTATTATTATTTTGTTTATTATTAATATTCAAACCGATAAAAATTTATTCAAAAGCGTCGTACTTCGTATTTAAATTAAATTGTTCCCTACGCCACTTGCTTTCATTTATTTGAGAAAGAAGAACTATTTAATTTTGAATTTCAATTACAAATTAGAGCTAGTTATTTGATTATTTTATCTATTTATTTGCTTTTTTATATTTTGGATTAAGGATTAGTTCCAGTTATTCATTTTTATCATTTAAGATAATAAAATGATCCTTTTGACAATGGTTACGCCTGGCTTTTGTTACAGAAAGGGGTTATTAAATACAAACCTGTGCATTTTTATGAGTACCATCTGGTCTATTTTTGCTACAGTTACAGATACGTATTTATGATTGTTTTATACCACGCGTTGCGGTGAGATAAAATAAATTATTTTATTAATTCTCCATAATTCATTGTTATTGCAAAAATTTTTACCTGTTTGAGTTCAAGACAAATGGGTGGTATTTGCGCTTTAAGTTTACTTTACAATTCTACGAGTTTTAACAATCACATCTAGTATGGGTTTAAAAGAGCCGTATTTTTCGTAGAAATTCAATCCTATAGCTATCCCAAATGTTATTTACGCGCCTTTTTACACGTTACAAAAATTCTACTGGTTAGAGTATTGCTGTCTTAGTGTATTATTAATATTCATACCGCTGGGTATAAAAATATGTTCTATAACTCACCGTACAGTAACTTTGTTGATTTAGAAATTGTCATTTTAATCCGGATTGGTTTCACTAATCAAAGGTAGAAGCTGGAGCCACCCCAAACACGTCCTATGCTTTGACGACCCGACAACAGATGAAGACATACCGAATGTTTAAGCTAAAGTCTATCGGACAGACAACATACGGTTTACGAAATATATAGTATTTAAGAAGCACAATCATCATTGCTGGGAAACGTAAAATCCAAATAATTTAGACTACAAGCGAGATTTGGGTTTTACGTGCGGTGTGGCGTTATAGGTAGATTTTAAATTAGCCTTTATTAAAAATAAAATAAAACCAGTACTTTTGTATTTTAGACAAACAAATGGATGCGCCGTTTATTTTCGGGGAAATCTAGACACGTCAAAAATGAGGTGTCTGAATATTCTTCGCCTGAAAATTGCCAGAAATTAGAAGATATGGTATAAGATGTTTTAACGAACATCAACAGAAATACGTTAACGAAGGTTACCCAAAAGTCTGAAAAATGTCTTGAAAATGAAATTAGGCATGTGTTGCAAATTTGTTTATTAGCTTTTTTATATTAATTTGTTTATAAGATTTTTTCATAGTTACATTAATTCTATTAAAATTCTATTTAATTATTAGGTAATTAGAAAGTGTAAGTATCATACTAAATATGAAGTTTTTAACTAGAAATCAAAATGTTGAATCCTCGACATCTTGCTTCAGCTTCTGGTGAATCCTCGACGTCTTTCTTCACTTTGAGTCATTGACAGCTTCTTAGGTATTATTGCTTCCGGTGGTCATCCTCGGCGACTTCCTTCATTTTGGTGATTGACAGCTTCTTTATATTAGAGGGATATCCCTTGAAGAATTGTTTTGCGTTGTGTGAGATTCTAACTCGTTAAAGATCATTTGCTAGACTTATTCTAGAGTTAGCGTAATACATTGAAAATAAGCTGTAGATGATGTATTAATATGATTTAGCTTATGACGTCAGACCTTCGATGATAGCTCGCTATACATTAACCCTGAAAAAGTTGTTTGTGCTGTGCGAGATTCCAGCTCCGGAGAATTGGCATGGTAAACCAAATCCTTACCACAGCGCTATTAAACGAATATTTAACGAAAATATTAGGAATTCGTTATAGAAAGCTCTATTAGTATCTAAATGTTCGTGACGTCATTGCAGTTTTTATTAACTATTACTATGTGACGTCGTAGGTGCTTGTAATTGCATTATTGTATGTAAATGCTCTATCATTTATGTTCAATCATTTATCATCCACTCTCCGTGCTCTATGGGTTATCATACATCCTCTATCCTCCATCATTCATTCTCACTGAAATGCACTTATACTAGAACGCGGATAGCGGTGCCTGCCATAGAAAAACCGCAAGACGAGAGAGATAGGACGAATGGACATTCCTGTCCTTTTCGTAGCATATTGCGCATGCACTGCACGAGTGAGCAGACAACGTTAAAGCACGTCACTCTAAATCAAACTAACCAAAATGTAACTTCAAATCGGAATTGATCATTTACTTATTAATTATCGATGTTTACCATACTGTTTAGCGTTTGATGCACTGATACATCGACTTATATAGTTGTGGTCATCACGTTTGTTTTTTACTATTATATTTATGGTTAATAAAAATCCGAAGTTAACCCCTAATTGATTACACCTTGAAATTATTTTTATAGATATTTTTAAAACAATGCACATTTTATGAACAAATTATTGAAAAATTCATCATTAAAGTATAAAAAACATATCATATCCTTTCCAAACGTTGCGACATGACAATTGACTCCTCTACGCATGCGCGTGCGCTCGAGAGTAGGATAGAGACGTCCCTTGCGGCCCTATCTCTCGGATCGGGCTGGCGGACAGAGCGCGTGTTCCAGTATAAGTACAGTTCAGTGTCCATTCTCTATCATCTATGCTCTACCATCTGCCGTTTACCCTCAGTGCTACATGCTTTATCACATAGGATTTATCCTACATCATCAATTGTACGTCATTTATGTATTATCATTCCACACCAACCCTCTAATGCTTTACCATCTATGTTCCGTCATCCATCATCTCTGCTCTATGTTTAATCATCTATCGTCTATGTTCTATCATCTATCATCCACCCTCTGTGCTCTATGTTTGATCATATAACTGCTATCCTCCATCATCAATTCTATATCACCTGTGTTCTATCATTTATCGTCCATCCTCTATACTCTATGCTTTATCATATATTTTCTATCCCCCATCATCAATTCTGCGTCATCTATGTTCTATCATTCGACACCAATCCTCTCATGCTTTATCATTTACCTTCTATCCTCTATCATCCATTCTCTATCACCTATGTTCTATCATCAATCATCTATGCCCTATCGTCTGTGCTCTACCAATATTTTATCGTACTTGCTCTGCAGCATCAACCATTATCAGAAAAAGTAGCAACAATGTGAGTGGCATCTACCAATCGCATTCGCTCCCCTACATTTACAACATTAAGTTGTGATTTCTACATTATTCGCTCTTATTGGTCAGATATGCCTTCTAGACTTATTTTGCACTAGCAAATAAGTATTGATTATTGCAATAGATAATTTATTTTGTTATCAGTAATATGTACGTGTCTTAATATAATTAAGCATCAGGGATTATTTAGAAGCATTTCTATACGTATGCCAACTATCATAATTATGATCTATTTGTAATGGGAAATTGTTAAGTTTATCGAACCCATAATCAATATGGTATCCAGTACTAAATTTCAAAAATAATAGTTTGCATATTGTTGTTGATAAATTTCGAATAAAAATGACAGAATATATACTATTTTTATATCCGGATGTATTCCGGTTTTGCAGATAACACATCTATTTGCTTCTTTCAAGTGCAATCTTTTGCAATTTTTTTTTTGAAAATAACATTTATTTAGTTTACATAAAAATTTTTTTGATTTGTATAATTTCTAATATAAAAGGTGATTTTTCACATATCCATTTATGATTTTGAAATATCCTTTTGGTACGATTGTTTAAGAATGAATCTATGGTGTCGTGGTTTTTTCGTCATATCCGTTTTGCCCAGCGTTGACATTTTTTGTGTGGTTTTTTGTGGTAGTATACATACTCCGAAGTATTTTTTAGCTTCATTTTATCTGTACAGTGCCCGGTAAATAACATTAATATACATTTTATTGAAAGTTAACACCTTCGTTGCAGAATTTAATGTCTTGTTGTCGTTTAGCCAGATAACTTGAATTTTCGGAAAAGAGGATGATTGAATTTATTGAAAACAAGTACCTCGAAGTGAGTAATTTGATTATCATTTTTGTTTTGAATAGTTTTATTTTAGTATCACGTTACCTTTTTAAGGGGGCCGAACCCCTCTGCCAGGAAAAAGATTAATAAAAAGTGGAGTATTTGAACACAGAGTTTAATCTCTATGTAGATGGGCAATTACACAGGACATTATGGATAATAAGAGCAAATAAATAAGTTATTATTTTTAATTCTACTAATTTTTATTTTAATGTATATTACGTTATTTTTGACATTAAACATGATGTATTGAATTTCCAACCGCGCTGCTCACGTCACATTGATAGTAATTATACATAATACTTATTATGCAGCATTTCCATACAATAATGGAATTACAAGTGCCTACGACAGTTTTTTGAGGGTTTATATATAGCGAGCTATCATCAAAGGTCTGACATCCCAAGCTAAATCAAATTGATACATGTATTACGCTAGCTCAGTGGTTACAGAATAAGTCTATCAAATGAACTTTAACAAGTTCGAATCTCACCCAACGCAAATCAATTTTTATGGTATATCCTTCTAACATCAAGAAGCTGTCAATCACCCAAAGTGAAGGAAGACGTCGAAGATTCTAGATGGCCAGCAGCGTAGACGCGATGGACGATGCACAAAGGATGCCGATGAAAGGAAGATGGCGGACGGAAACAAGATATCCGACTACCGGTCAAAAGCGACCGCCCACGAAGTGTTGCTTAGGCACATGACTGGTAGAGTAATGGGAGTGGCACCAAATGCTGCCATACGCACTGGTGTTCACCTACAAAAATGTTTGGTGTGGAACAACACATGATCTACAAAGTGGAAATTGAAAGAAATGAAATAATTTTAACAATAATAATATATAAAATACTTAACTTTTTGGGTTTTTTTAATGGTGTATATTTGTATTTACGTTATACTAATCTAAACATTTCGATAACAACAAGTTATCTTTGTCAGTAGTAATACAACCTTTTATAATTGCTTAAGATGTAACAAATTTACGAAATTTTAAAAGTGAAAACGCAAAGATGAGCCTGTTATTAAGATAACAGTTTGATAAACGTATAATGGCTGATAAAGGTAACTGTAAGTGTTACTGAAACGTTTAGACTTGTACAACATAAATACAAATTAGTGGAGTTGATCGGCCTATTTCCACAGTTTTTGCTTTTAGAGTGCGACTTTTCAGAAGCGGTCTCTGCTTTCTTCATCAGGCTTAGTCCTGAGAAGGACTATTTTCGCACTTGAGTCGAATTCATAAGTTATATATAATTTTTTCCCAAGCACTTGACTACTCTCAGATTCGAACTTGGTACCTTTCACTTACTAGCCTGACACCTTCACCACTGAGCCACTGAGCCACTTTCTCGTGGTTGCACAGAAGTTTATTGCGCATGTTGCGCCGTAACTTCTTGCGCAGGTGTATTGCGCTTAAGCTCTTCGCGCATTATTGGAATCCACATGGGTTTCACTTCTACACTAGTTTGGCTTATTGGATTTTCTGTTAGTGCGATGTATGTGGCTTCTTTGTGTTTTCGACGAGTTGTGTTCTCATCTGTTGCCACTTTCTGTATTTTATCCCATTTGACGCGGTGGTCTTCGTTCCAGACATGTTCGACGATTCTTGATCTTGCAGTTTCGCCCTTGCGGACGTTGTTCTTATGTTCCTGCGTTCTCACTTTGGGTAGTCTACTGTATACACAATTCTTGGAATTCTGATCTTCATTGTATGGTTTGGTTTTAATAAATATTCCCCTGAGCGTTCTGGTCGATTTGAAGGCAGTGAGTATCTTGTGTTTTCTGCTTATCCTTCGTATTTTGTCTGAGGTACCTTGTATATATGGTATTATCGCTCTATATTTAGGTTCTTCTTTTTCGGTTACCCTTTCCCTGTTTAGATTAGGTGTTAGATCGGGTTAGCCATTTTCTTTGTGTGTTCTAGCGGTATTTTATGTTTCTTTGTTCAGGTCCTCTTGTTTTGAGCATATTGTTTTTGCTCTACAGTACAAACATTTTGCCACGCCCAACCTCACGTTTTTGTGGTGATTGGAGTTGTAGTGTAGGTACCTCTTACATATATATATATATATATATATATATATATATATATATATATATATATATATATATATATATACTGCGGGACTCAGGAATCTTCTAAACCCTCGAATGATTGAACCCTCAACTTCGTCTCAGGCTACAACGTTCACTAGCGGTATAAAAAGTAGTTCCTCAGTTCCTTAATATATAACGTACTATTAATATAACGAATGCAACAAGGTGTGTCATAACAAAGATCGCAAAATTACAAAATTAGTTTTTGTCCTCACAATACGGTCAAAAGCTTTGAAAGAAATCAACCCATAAATAACGGTTTTCAAAATACGGTGCCCCATTGTAAAAATTATTGAATATCGTCTTTGCTCATTGTAATGATAATATAACCAATCCTTTTCCCAAGAAGTTCGGTCTTAAAATAAAGGTATACAATATGGCAAATGCAGTATGGCGTTCAATATCCAAATAGAAAAATATATTTTTGTTTATCACAGTATAACCAACCTTTTTACAACCCCGTGGGGCTATAACTAAACCAATACGAAGCAATACGTTACTATTCTGTAACTTCGAAGTTTGATAGCCTACGTTCTTCAAAATCAATGGCGACCTCTGAGGAGGCGGTTACCAAGTTTCCAAACTACAGGGTGTTTTTTGACCGAGCTAATGTGTACACTAAAAACGAATCGCTCAATACTCTAACAATCTTGAGGATGTGCTTGAACGTTTTCCCAACGAAATTTGTTTATAAATGACAATTTTGACATCTGTTGGTCAAAATGCACGTAGTTACAGAAAATGCGCAGAATTCACTCCTTGGACATACAGATAACGCGTTTGGATGTTTTTCTAATGACATTGGTGAATAAATAACGATTTTGACAACTATTAGTTAAGATACGATGTCGAGATCTCTAGGCCAAAATCCATGTTGTAAAAAATGCGTTACATTCAATTATTGGACAGCGAAGCATTACCTTGAGCCGATTTCCTAACAAATTTTTTGCTTCTCATGGACAAAACCTATATAGTCCCGTAAAATGCATCACAAATGCAAGGCTTTGGAACATTTTCCAATTTAATTTGTGTATTAATAACGATTTTTATAAATTCACTATTGGACATCGATGCAATGCCTTGGGATGGTTTTTCGAACGAAACTCGTGCATGCAACAATTTTGACATCTCTTCGATAAAATCCGTATGGTTCCGAAAAATGTCTAATGTATTTATTCACCATCGAGCTGACGGGCCGGGGTGTTTTTCCAACAAAATTGATGCATTGGTGCAATTCGAGTTCGACTTCATCGAAAAGCCATGGAATTCACTGTTTCGGAATACAATTTATGAATTTAGGCGTTTTTAGAAATCAGGAGCATAAATCCCGATTTAACATGTTGATCGAGTTAATTTGATTGGATGTTTATCTAGCAAAATTAGTACATAAATAACGAATTGACGTTTTTTTGCCAAATTCTTAGGTCCATATTCACCTAACCTCTTAGAAATCCATACTGAACCTCGTTTCACTGTCAATAACCTGTATAAAAGGTTTATAAACTAGTAATCGTGCACACACAATAATAGACTACACAAAACTGACAAATAATATAACAGATAAAAGTACCGTTAATAAAGGTATTCAATGACGTCTATAATAAAGCATAAAATTTTGTCTTTTCATATCACAATCACATTACAAATCAGTTTCCCAAAGAAATCGATAGTCGACATATAAATATTTTCAACATGATCTTCAATAATGTAAAATCTTAAAAACTAAACCAAATTTATCAAAGTGTGAAAAACATAACATTATTTGTGTTGGTCTTAATGTGTTGTAAAACTAATTCAAATCACCACATCTTAACATCTTAAGCCACTCAGCATCAATTGCAAGGACGAACAACTCGCCGCTAGTATTGTACTTTTCTCTAGTAGGAAATAATTGTATATGAAGGTCAATATAGCTAATTTAACTCACTGAGAGGCAAAAAATTGAGTACAGTCGTACACTAAATGATTGTAAAAATGTGTTCATATTTACAATTTCATTCCCGTAAATGCAAAAAAAATTAAAAAATATGCATATAATTGTTTGCTGCGTTAAATGTATGTATCTCATTGTCGAGTTAAATACCTTAAAATTTAAAGCTTTTCTACAAAGAAAATAAATCCTAAGGTTACAGTGAATGTTTTGTGGTCAACCACTCAATTCCTCCCACTTTCTTATAAGCGCATATAAATTTTCTTATGTATTAGTGCCTAAAGGTTGCTTCATTTATATACAATCCGGGGTGCCTCTTAGATCAAATATGGTTTGGTGCCAATTCGTTGTTTTAGCTATATATATATATATATATATATATATATATATATATATATATATATATATATATATATATATATATATATATATATATATATATATATATATATATATATATATATATATATATATATATATATATATATATATATATATATATATATATATATATATATATACATATACTGGTATCCGGATAAGGGTACGAAGCCGCTGTATCTAGACAATGGTAGGGCCTAGAGGTTTGGGCAAGAAATCCTTTTAAGTAAAGTAGGCAAGAGAAATAGCTGGAAATTATTTTGAAGTTCGTAATTTGACTGCTATGAAGAAACATAAAATTCACGCTATCTTGGAAAGTTAGGCGATGAGCTATAACTTTCAAAACATCATTTGACAGCTTGGGTAATACCGCACCATTTTGCTTTACGACATTTTTTCGTACATATCATAATAAGGGAGGGGGAGCCAAAGGATTTGTCAATATTTGCATTTTAATATCTCCTGAACCGTTCAACCGATTTGAATATTTTTGGTCTCATTTGAAAGAGTATTTTATGCTCTTTTAAAGAAAATTGTTTGCTAAACTGTTTAGTTTAAAGTAAATAAACTAGAGGGCGTTATCTGCAGCGTGTACACATTTTTGTGAAAAAAGTTAAAATGGAAAGGTACTACTTTCTTGAAAGACTCTAAACCAACATAAAAATAGCTAAATTTTAGTTTAAACCGCATTCCGATATCTCCAACCGATCTTGATTTATATGAGAAAATGTCAAAAATTGGAGTGCTTTAATCAGATTAAGTTACCTTATCGAGAAAAACAAATGCCGTAGCCATGGTAACTGACGTAATTTAGATTTTAAGCTTTCTTTCCATTTAGCACAAAATCGTGAACACGTCGAGCCTTCCTTCACACTTTATCCAGGCTTAGGACTGGTTCAAAATTGATTTTGAAGCGTGTTTAAAGGCCAACTTGACAGCAGAACCAATAAAAAAGCACAAAACCCTTACAATTACTTAAATTAATCACAAAAAGCTCACGAGTGTTCAAAAAGTTTTCTGTCATTATGAATGCATTTAATTAATCTATTTTCGGTAGAGAAAACCGCTGCTTCAATTTCAGCCCTGGACAAGCTTCTAATAGCATTTCGAATTCGTTCCATCATATCTTCTCTGGTTGTTGGTTTCTTTTGAAAAACTAGGTCTTTAGTCTACCCCACAGACAAAAATCTAAACAAGTTAAATCTGGCGAACGTGGCGGCCAGGGAAGCAAACTTTCTCTCCAAATAACACGATTCGGATATTGTTCCTCTAAATGCTGACGTACGATTAGGGTATAATGTGCTGGACAACCATCAAGCTGAAACCACATATTTCTTCTTGTTTCCAAGGAGACATTTTCTAGCAGTGGTGGAAAGTATTCAGAAATTCCAAAAACCTTTCTCCATTAAGGGTTTGGTCGAAAAAATATGGGCCTATAATTTTTCCTTCAGTAATGCATCTTATGCAAATTTACACCTCCTACACTATTAAACGTTGCTTCATCCGTCCATAATATTAATGACAGGAAATTTGGATTTTCCCGAATCATATTTAACAGCCAGTAACAGTGGTTCAGTCTTCTATCATAATCTATATCTTGTAATGCCTGACGTAAAACAATGTGGTAGGGATGCATTTCATTTTCTTGAAAAATCCCGTGGACAACTGGTTTTTGGGACCCCAGGTCGTTCGAAATTTTTCTAGTGCTTAAGGTGGGATCGTATTGCACGTAGGCCAGAACAATAATATTTTCTTCAATACGTGTTCTTCGAATTCTTCGAGATGCTTGCATAGGATGAACGTTGCTTGTCTCCCGTAATCGCCTAGCCAATGTTGAAAACACTTCTCGAGAAAAATGTTGTCTTTGTGAATATTGCATTGCATATTGACGGGCCGCAATTACAGCATTTTCGTAACATTGAAAATAAATGCGTAACATATAATATGCTTCCGCGTTAGTAAATGGCTTGTTTTATGATAATCGAATTAAAAAAGTAAATCTGAGACACAAAAACTATAAACTATAATCTGATTAAAACACTCCAATTTTTTACATTTTCTCATGTAAATCAAGATCGGTTGGAGATATCGGGATGCGGTTTTCACTAAAATTTAGTTATTTTTATGTTGGTTTAGAATCTTTTAAGAAAGTTTCCATTTAACTTTCTTCCGAAAATCACAAAAATGTGTAAACGCTGCAGATAACGCCCTCTAGTTTATTTACTTTAAACTAAACAGTTTACCAAAATTTTCTTTAAAAGAGCATAAAATACTCTTTCAAATGAGACCAAAAATATTCAAATCGGTTGAACGGTTTAGGCGATATTAAAATGCAAATATTGACAAATCCTTTGGCTCCCTCCTCCCTTATTATGGTATGCACGAAAAAATTTCGTAAAGCAAAATGGTGCGGTATATATTTATATATATATTTCTTCTGTAGTAATACTGTGGTTGAAATTTTAAATTGCACGGGGTGCATAAATGTGAAGATGTTTTTTACCTGAAATTTGGAATATCCTGTAGGATGCAGTAACTACAACAGGGTGTGTCAACTCGTGTCGAAATGTAGCCCCTTGCTTTGTGAACATTTTGGATTTTTATTCATGCTATTATCTCTGTTATTAAAGAAGATTCATTGTTTTTAACCCAACGGTATAAAAAAAACTAGGTGTAATATCAAAACGAAAGAAGTCAGCAACTGCATTTGTCTTTCGTGTCACTTTGACATCTGACATTCAACACAAACTTGATTATTACATGAGAATTTTTGTATGCGACCACTGCGTTTGAAGGGTTTCCTGTAAAAGCATGCAACTTCGTTAATAACGTGAATAAAAAATCAAAATGTTCATAAAGCAAGGGGCTGCATTTTGACACCAGCTGACACCCCCTGTTGTAGTTACTGCATCCTACAGGGTATTTCAAATTTCGTGTAAAAAACATCTTCACGTTTATGCACCCCGTATAATTTTAAATTTAACTCTACATCAAAATTTCAACCACAGTACTGCTACAGAAGAATTGCATGTTCGCAAAACAATTATCAAAATCAAATGAGTGGTTCAAAAGATAACCACTTTCGCAAATGTGTAAAATTTTTGGTAATCGGATTCTTTTACGGTCGGTGTATATATGAATGCATACATTGTGTATATTTCAATAACTATACTTTTTTACTTCTGCGGTGACTGGGTTGTACTGCACAATTTTAGCGTGAATAATAAGACCATAGACGATGATTCCGACATCGGAGTGGTAGAAATCCCATTTCTAATTTGATATCTACCTTTAAGTTTTTACATGATTCATTTTGTTAAATACTGGGCATGATTTAAATTCAAAGTAGTCAAACCAGACATCATCACCTTCTCTACAACAATCACATCCGAATAAAAAAGATTTCATATGCAGGTATCTATTAAATTATGTTATTTCTTATGTGTAATATTCCGAATTCAAATGTAGTTTAAGGTCGTTGATGCTAATGCGATCAAAACTTCTGTCTCTAGATGACTTTGCATACCTTTTACAGTACAGGAATGCAAGGTTATCCGTGGTTTTTCTAATTGTGTGGATGTTTGTATTAACTATATGTTCGAAGTTACTTGTTTTAATGTAAATTGGTAATTGGTGTAAACTCTCATTGACAAAACGAAACAGAAGAATTTTATTGATTTCTTTAAACAACAAGTATGGCAACATCACTAAATGTTATGTCTGGCACCTTCCATATACTTTATTCAATGTTATTGTTGCATCAGCTCCATCATATAAATAGTTTGTATCGCTTCTAGATTGAATTAAAATCTACTGTTAACGCATTTTGACAATTACTTGACGATAACCACTTTTCAACAGATTCCAACCGTTACGGGTCCACACTTTTTGGTCACCATTGTAAATGAATAAATGTTTTGCTCTTGCTTATTGTATAGAAGATGTATTTTCTAATTTCTGATATTACACTAGGATTTCTGCATAAATCCACTCTTTGATCACTTAACTACTAAGAAATTTCTTCGAAAAGGAAACCGGAGAAATTAATTATTGGTTAAATTGCAAGATTATGCTTGTAAAGCTTCCCTTGCATGTATAGAGAACTATCAGATGCAGCTGTAATCAGATCTTGACTTTAAATTAACCTTCGTATTTTTTAGGAAGGTCCATACTTTGAGGATCCATGTAGAAGGTATACAGAATATCTTTTTTAATTATGGTATCAAAATGTGTGTTTCGAAAGCCAATTAGCGATTGCACCATAATCGTTGAGCTCTTTTAGACCAATTGACGCTAAAAATTATTCTTCTTAGGATATCAATCGCCGTGACGGTTACTGGCTAATTAAGGATACGCTATAGGGATAGAACCCGTACTTCTCTAAACTTACCCTGAACGGTTCACTTTCGCCAAAATGTATAATTTAATTTTTTGATTGGTTAAAATCATTGACACATTACTAATTATCTTGGTGTTTACTTCTAAATACTAAGTAAAGTATAGAAACAATAATGTGGTGGAACCGAGGCGTTGATTTTGTATAGAACATTAGCCTGTTTTCCGCTTTGATAGGATCCCTTTAATGCTACACTAAATATAATGGTTGTTATGTCTAATTACTTGAATATCTAAATCAGTTGCATGTGAATTTAGTTCAGATATTTTACGTTCACATTCAAGAACGCGCCCGACGCTGCCCTTTTGGTAAAACCTGTGACAAACTCACAACTAAACTCATATTTTAGTGTATTACTGTTTGTACGTAACCTATACTTATTTAACGGTATGTAAGACATTATATAGCCATTTATTTCTTGTCGTTTACATGCACCGTCTGGAATTATAATTAAGTGAGTGTTCAAACTGGAGGGATATTTATTGTAGTAAAACGTATCGTTACCACTATGAACGAGTCTACTGCTATTGCAACCGTGAAACCCGACTAATCGGATAACTCCTTTACTCAAATTCAATGCCATTGTAGGATAAATGTTATATCTAACTGTACTACTCATACCCTCCAAAGTGAATGTTATTGACAAAATTGACGATATTTACCTTTTATAGCAATTTACAGATATTTTAAGCATACACAGACACCGATACAGACACGGACACGGACACGGACACGGACACAGACCCAGGCACAGACACACACACAGACACAGGCACAGGCACAGGCACAGACACAGACACAGACACAGACACAGACACAGACACAGACACAGACACAGACACAGACACAGACACAGACACAGACACAGACACAGACACAGACACAGACACAGACACAGACACAGACACAGACACAGATACAGACACAGACACAGACACAGACACAGACACAGACACAGACACAGACACAGACACAGACACAGACACAGACACAGACACAGACACAGACACAGACACAGACACAGACACAGACACAGACACAGACACAGACACAGACACAGACACAGACACAGACACAGACACAGACACAGACACAGACACAGACACAGACACAGACACAGACACAGACACAGACACAGACACAGACACAGACACTGACACTGACAGCCACAGCCACAGGCACAGCCACAGACACAGACACAGACACAGACACAGACACAGACACAGACACAGACAAAGACACAGACACAGACACAGACACAGACACAGACACAGACACAGACACAGACACAGACACAGTAACAGACACAGACACAGACACAGACACAGACACAGGCACAGACACAGACACAGACACAGACACAAGACACAGACACAGACACAGACACAGACACAGACTCAGACTCAGACACAGACGCAGACACAGACACAGACACAGACACAGACACAGACACAGACACAGACACAGACACAGACACAGACAGTCATACACAGACACAGACACAGTACTCAGATCAAGAACACACCGACACAGACATATGGACACAGACACAGACACAGACACAGATACAAACACATTTGACACAGTTACACACCAGACTACTAGACGACAAGACACATAACAGACACATTTATCTGACTTTACAGACACCGTCTGGAATTATAATTACAGTGAGTGTTCAAACTGGAGGATATTTATTGTAGTAAAACGGTATCAGTTACCACTATGAACGAGTCTACTGACTATTGCAGACACGTGACAACCCGACTAATCGGATAACTCCTTTACTCAAGATTCACATGCCATTGTAGGATAACATGTTATATCTGACACTGTACTACTGATAGCCACAGCCAACAGTGCACATGTTATTGACACAGACATTGACGATATTTACCTTTTATAGCAATTTACAGATATTTTAAGCATCACAGACACCGATACAGACACAGACACAGACACGGAACACGGACACAGACACAGACACAGACACAGACACAGACACAGGCACAGGCACAGACACAGACACAGACACAGACACAGACACAGACACAGGCACAGACACAGACACAGATACAAGCACAGACACAGACACAGACACAGACACAGACACAGACACAGACACAGACACAGACACAGACACAGACACAGACACAGACACAGACACATACACAGACACAGACACTGACACGGACAGCCACAGGCACAGACACAGACACAGACACAGACACAGACACAGACACAGACACAGACACAGACACAGACACAGACACAGACACAGACACAGACACAGACACAGACACAGACACAGACACAGACACAGACACAGACACAGACACAGACACAGACACAGACACAGACACATGACAGCCACAGGCACAGCCACTGACACAGACCACAGCCACAGGCACAGCCACAGACACAGACACAGACACAGACACAGACACAGACACTGACACTGACAAGCCACAGCCACAGGCACAGCACACAGACACAGACACAGACACAGACACAGACACAGACACAGACACAGACACAGACACAGACACAGACACAGACACAGACACAGACACAGACACAGACACAGACACAGACACAGTACACAGACACAGACACAGACACAGACACAGACACATGACACTAGACACGACCACAGGCACAGCACAGACACAGACACAGACACAGACACAGACACAGACACAGACACAGACACAGACACATGACACTGACACGCACATCCACAGGCACAGTACCACAGACACAGACACAGACACAGACACAGACACAGACACAGACACAGACACAGAAGCACAGACACAGACACAGACACAGACACAGACACAGTACACACAGACACAGACACAGACACATACACAGACACAGACACTGACACGGACAGCCACAGGCACAGACACAGGCACAGACACAGACACAGACACAGACACAGACACAGACACAGACACAGACACAGACACAGACACTGACACTGACACTGACAGCCACAGCCACAGCCACAGCCACAGACACAGACACAGAGACAGACACAGACACAGACAAAGACACAGACACAGACACAGACACAGACACAGACACATACAGACACAGACACAGACACAGACACAGACACAGACACAGACACAGACACAGACACAGACACAGACACAGACACAGACACAGACACAGACACAGACACAGACACAGATACAAACACAGACACAGACACAGACACAGACACAGACACAGACACAGACACAGACACAGACACAGACACAGACACAGACACAGACACAGACACATACACAGACACAGACACTGACACGGACAGCCACAGGCACAGACACAGACACAGACACAGACACAGACACAGACACAGACACAGACACAGACACAGACACAGACACAGACACAGACACAGACACAGACACAGAACAGACACAGACACAGACACAGACACAGACACAGACACAGACACAGACACAGACACTGACACTGACAGCCACAGGCACAGCCACAGACACAGACACAGACACAGGCACAGACACAGACACAGACACAGACACAGACACAGACACAGACACTGACACTGACAGCCACAGCCACAGGCACAGCCACAGACACAGACACAGACACAGACACAGACACAGACACAGACACAGACACAGACACAGACACAGACACAGACACAGACACAGACACAGACACAGACACAGACACAGACACATACACAGACACAGACACATACACAGACACAGACACTGACACTGACAGCCACAGGCACAGCCACAGACACAGACACAGACACAGACACAGACACAGACACAGACACAGACACAGACACTGACACTGACAGCCACAGCCACAGGCACAGCCACAGACACAGACACAGACACAGACACAGACACAGACACAGACACAGACACAGACACAGACACAGACACAGACACAGACACAGACACAGACAACAGACACAGACACAGACACAGAACAGACACAGACACAGACACAGACACAGACACAGACAACAGACACAGACACAGACACAGACACAGACACAGACACAGACACAGACACAGACACAGACACAGACACAGACACTGACACGACAGCCACAGCACAGCACAGACACAGACACAGACACAGACACAGACACAGACACAGACACAGACACAGACACGACACGACAGCACAGCACAGCACAGCACAGACACAGACACAGACACAGACACAGACACAGACACAGACACAGACACAGACACAGACACAGACACAGACACAGACACAGACACAGACACAGACACAGACACAGACACAGACACAGACACAGACACAGACACAGACACAGACACAGACACAGACACGACAGACAGCACAGCACAGACACAGACACAGCACAACAGACACAGACACAGACACAGACACAGACACAGACAACAGCACACAGACACAAGACACAGACACAGACACAGACACAGACACAGACACAGACACAACACAGACACAGACACAGACACAGACACAGACACAGACACAGACACAGACACAGACACAGACACAGCCACAGACACAGACACAGACACAGACACAGACACAGACACAGACACAGACACAGACACAGACACAGACACAGACACAGACACAGACACAGACACAGACACAGACACAGACACAGACACAGACACAGACACAGGCACAGACACAGACACAGACACAGACACAGACACAGACACAGACACAGACACAGACACAGACACAGGCACAGACTCAGACACAGACACAGACACAGACACAGACACAGACACAGACACAGACACAGACACAGACACAGACACAGTCACATACACAGACACAGACACAGACACAGACACAGACACAGACACAGACACAGACACAGACACAGACACAGACACAGACACAGATACAGACACAGACACAGACACAGACAGGACATGGACACGGAAACGGGCACCTACACGGACACGGACACGGACACGGATACGGACACGAACACGGACACGGACACGCGCACGCACACGCGCACGCACTCGCACACGCACAGGCACACGCACACGTACACGCACGCGCACGCGCACGCACTCGCGCACGCACACGCACACGAACACACACACGCACACGCTCAAGCACACGCACACTCACACTCACACACACGCACACGCACACGCACACGCACACACACACGCACACGCACAAGCACACGCACACGCACACGCACACGCACACACACACACACATACACATACACACACACAGTGAGACAAAAGTCGATTGCATAACCTTCTAAACCAACATGTAGGTTGGAAGACAAAAAGTAAGCTTACACTAAACATACTATCAAGGTAATTGCAAACGATAGTGCACAAAGTTTCCTAAACTCTCAGCCTGTCGATAATACAATGCTATTTGAGCTGTAAGAACTAAAATAAAATTAAAACGATTGTAGATATGTACAGGACGTGTTACGCCCAATTTACTGCAAACTTTAGGAAGGAGCAAAAAATGTTATAAAACTAGTAGGTTTGCATTTAAACAGCAAAAGTGTGAATCACCCTGTGTAATGGAGTTTTAGTGGACACGATGTCCTCTTAGAAATGAAAGTTGGCGTGTTCGAGTGTTTTTTTCTAAATCCACCAGGACAGTCATAAGGAGGGGAGCGATCTTCTGGTTGGGCCACCCCGTATTACAATTTATTTTTCCATGAAAATTACAATATTGTAAGGTATAATTTATTTCCTTACTCTGAAAACTGCAAACGTATAGTTTTCAAAAAAATATCTCGCATCCAAAGTACATTTAAAATTTGTGCTGTTTAATGCGTGTTACATCATATTTATTGTTTTTTAGTACAGTTTTTATCGACAATTGTAAATCAGGTTGAACGCAGTTTATTGCAAAATGGATAATAAATTCTTTATGAAAACATTGAATTTAGATAATTGCCCGTTTTATAGAAAAACTGGAAAGTTATAAAAAACGATTTCAATTTCAGTTTGGTTCAGTCTATAAAAACCATCAATGGCTTCTTCCACTTCTTTCGTTTTATGTATACCTTTATTTTCATCATTTTATATTAATGCTATATTTTCTGAAACGATACAAGAAAGTAATATACCGTTGGTTCAACAAACTACAGTTAACGAACGTCCATACCATGTCGCAATTTTAATTAACGGTAAATATGTGTGTGGTGGTTCTATCCTTACTCGCAAATTAGTTCTGTCTTCATTACATTGCACGATGTGGTAAGTATAACCTATAAACGCATTCATAGTTCGGATTATACACAAACGAACGATTTGTTCTATTTCTAAGTCTTGGAGTATACTCGTACAATACTGCCATACCATAGTTTAACAGGTTTACCACCAACTGCTCCTCTGGCACCTTATCGCCACACCGTATCGACTTATCGTCATATATCATTAATCCTCCCCGACACTATTTCGAATATCATTTTATAATAAGACCCACGCACATTACACACGTGCATGATTCATGCTGAGTCATCATCTGATTTAACCGCTATGTTGCATAATCTCTATCTCTCCAAACGTAATATGCATTTATTAGTTCAGTACACCTTTTACCATATTACACGACCAAGAAGGCATGCCCACTATGCAATATTCGAAGCAACTTTATTTCCTTTACTCTATCATTCCGGTAATGCTTGCAAAACTGTTGTTAAGTGCATTTCTATATGATAGTTAAAACATACTGATGGCCTTTTATTGAACAGGGGAGTATTGACCAATATTCGAGTTAGAGCTGGAAGTTCAATAACTGGAAATGGTGGACAAGAGATTCCAGTTAAAGGAACATGCACATACGCAGTAAATTTAGAGGTTGATGGTCATCAAGACATTGTAGTTTTTATATTAGCTAAAACACTAGAATTTGGCTCAGATGTTCAACCGATTAGCATATCTTACGACGACGTACCCGAAGGAGCAACAGCTGTTATTACAGGTTGGGATTTAACAAACCAATTTCCACGATCTGTTTTGCAAAAAATTATTGCTACTAAAAGTAATGAAAGTTTATGCACAAATTCTGGAACAAGACCAGTTACAAATTCGATATGCCTAAATGTCCATGAAATAAAAGGCCTAAATGAGGTAAGCTTTATAAGTGAATTAAAAAATTGTGATGAATAATTTAGTACAAGTGCGTTTTAGGTTAAAACTGGAGGACCAGTTGTTGTCAACAATAAGCAAGTGGCACTTGATGCTTATGGAAGTTTACCAAGTTGTCAAAACAATCGTGGTCTTTTCTTAAAACTTTCGGCTCATCGCAAGTATATTGAGAACTGTAAGAATCTTGTTGTTGATGCCAATTAAACCATGTTATGTATGTAAAACCAGTAAACCATACCAAATCCTTTCAAAACAATACACATGCGAATAAATCATAAACTTACATGCTCTATGTAAGTATGTTCAAACTTTCCGTGTTACCAAACGTACTATAGATTTGCTCCAAATTATGTTAAATACAAATAACTTGTTTTAACAAACGCTGAATGTTATTCGCATGCGGCACAAAAAAAATACATCACAAAATTAAGCCAGAAAGGCTTTTTTCTATTTCAGTATCTGTAGACACCTAGATTTGTATGTATTTTTATTTTTTGTAATCTGAAACTGAAACGTTTTTGTCAATATAACATAAGAACAATTTCATTTAATTTTATTAATGTATTTAATATTTGTGTTAAATATAAGCTTTACGAAAGAAACTCTGGTGCCGGTAAACCCCCTCTGTATCCGTCCCTACTTATGCATTCTATCAGATAAGCACATTTATATACTGGTCTGCCTAGTTATTCACATTATTTTCTGCCAGTCTCAAACAATTCTGGATTCTGGTAACTTTATTTACTCCTTAGTTTTCATTAAATTAATTAATAAATGCTTATTCACAATCGTACTAATAACACCTAGCATCTGATAAAATAAAATCCCTCCCTCAGTAACGATAACTACAACAGGATTATGCTTCCTTTTATTTTTAATTTAAAATACAATGTCTAGATCTGGACCTACCATATTTTTTTTAGTTGAAACCGTCCGTTTGTTTGATTTAGCCTTATATCGTTATATTGCAATATTTAGTACTAATCTGTACCGTTTTTAATTAAGCTAAAATGAAAGGTAGTATACCTAGTCAGATTATTTAGTTAATGAAAAAAAATTATGTATACACATTGGATCTAATTGGAAAAACTCTACCTTATTGAACTAGTAGAAAGAGAATTTCTCAAAATGGTCCTGGACGTTCAGCCCAATTCCCAAAACGGCGTTTTAAAATTGGGTAATCCAAATCGTTGACGACATTTCGCCGAATATGCCCTTTCTGTCGAATTTTAGAGTTGGGCCATTGCTCCGATCAGAATTTAGGACATTCCGCCGAATGCCCAAACCGTTACGCTGAATGTGACAAACACACAGACGACCATCCCACCGAATGCATAATATTAATGCAGAGCCATTACGCCGACAGAACGACGAATAACTATGGCACCGAATGACCAAAGCGTCTAATGAACAGCACCGAATTACCAAAACGCCGAATGCCCATAATATCCAACACCACCTATAACCTTGTCACCTACAGGCAAGTCGTAGATGAAATAAAAATTAAATGACCTGAGATACCAATTTTGAGATTGCCTTTGGGCTTTAGATGTGAAAAGTGCATGTGTGTACGTCGTATGTGTCTCCTTCTTCCTCTCCCGCTCTCCCCTCTCCTCCTCTCCATCACCCCGTCCCCCTCTCCCTCTCTCCTCCTCTCTCCCTCTCTCCATCTCTCCCTCTCTCCCTCTATCCCTCTCTTCCTCTCTCCCTCTCTCCCGACTAGTGAGGGATTTCAATTCCCACAGTAAGCTCTGGGGATCGATTATGCAAGATAGCAGAGTAGCAGGAGTAGTCAACTTACTAAATAATTTGGAACTAGTATTGCTCAATAATGGAAAGCCTACCTTCTTCAATGCAAGGTCAAATAACTTTTCTGCCATTGATCTTGGCATATGTTCGGCACAAATTACCCAAGAGTTTGTATGGGATCAGATATCGGCCTTACTTGGAAGTGACTACTGTCACATAGTTATTTCTGCAAACAAATGCATAACCAATTTAGAAGTGGCCTACAGGTGGAACACTAAAGTAGCAAATTGGGAAAAATTTCAAGATAGCATCCAACGAGTAAACAGGCAAATGTGCCATCCACGATTTTTCGAAGGCAATAGTAGACGCTACAGAACAAGCTATTCCCAAAACCCCTAAAAGGATAAATAGAATTCCATTTCCATGGTGGAACAGTGAAATCTCGGCTGAAATTAAAAATCGAAAGAAACAGCTTAAACGATTCAGTCAGAACCCTACAATCGAGAATTTAATTGAATTCAAAAAATCGGGAGCCATAGCGCGCCGTTTAATTTTGGTTGCAGAAAGAAAATCCTGGGAAGATTATGTATCTTCAATGACAACGAAGGCGCCCGTTTCAGAAATATGGAATAAAATAAAAACTTTATGTGGCAAGTTTTCTGTAAGAGTAATACCCACATTAGAAGGTGGTCAACTGATTACAGAACCCACTCATGTAGCAGAAACAATAGCGGCATACTTCGCACGTATAAGTAGTACAGAAAACTACACAAATGAGTTTAAAGAAACCAAGTAAGCCCAAGAAATTACATTTGATCTTGATAAAAATATAAAAAGTTGGGACAATAAACCATTTACGTTAGAACAACTAGATGGCTCTACAAGGAGTCAAAGAATCTTCTCCGGGGCTAGACAACGTAACATACTCGATGATAAAGAACTTACCAGGAACTAGTTTAGAAGACCTTATATTTTTATATAATATGTGGTCAGAGGGGGATTATTACATTCAGTGAAAAACGTGTATAGTAACACCATTATTAAAGCTAGGAAAAAGCAAACTAGAGGTATCCAGTTACCGCTCTATCGCACTATCCAGTTGTATAGGAAAAGTTCTAGAAAGAATGGCCAACAAGCGTTTAACAAACTATCTAAACAGATACCAACTGGTCAATAAATACCAGACAGTGTTCAAATAAAAACATTAAACCAGGGATAACGTAATACTGCTAACAAATGCAATCCAAGAAGCGTTCCTGAAAAGAGAACACTGTACAGCAGTATTCTTCGATATCCAAAGAGAATATAACACAGTTTGGAGGTACGGTGTCTTAAAAAAGTTGCATCGTTGGGGAATAAGAGGAAACTTGACTTTATATATCAAATCATTCCTAAAGCACAGATACTTTCAAGGAAAAAGAGGAAATAACTTATCCTCTAAGTATCTTCTAGAAAATGGGGTTCCGCAAGGTTCACCTCTAAGCGTAACATTATTTTTAGTAGCTGTTAATGACCTAACCAGAACCTTAAACCCATCTATAGAGCGGTGATTGTACGTAGATGATCTAGCCATGTTTAGTTCATCTGAGGGCAAAACATCGCATAACGCTACGTTATAAACCACGATAAACACCATAAATCAGGAAGCTGAAAGTGGAGGATTCTGTATCTCAACAACTAAAACGGTATGCCTACATTTTTGTAGATTACGTCATCCACATCACATGCTAAAGTTATATTTGAAATAGGAAAAAATTAAATGTGTTCCAAACTATAAATTTTTGGGGATAACACTGGACGAAAAGCACACAGTACAAATACAAATAAACGCACACAGAGTACTTAACACTTTAAAACGCATCGCCAACAGGAAATGGGGTGCAGACAGACAAGTGCTATTAAGAGCGTATAAAGCACTAATCTTACCTTATCTAGACTACGGCTGTACAGCGTATGGATCTGCATCAAAATCCTTACTCGGAAAACTAGACGTGGTGCAGAATAGTTGCATTTCCTACTAGTCCTACATGCAGTATACATGTTGAATCAGAAATACTTCCCCTTAAATGTAAAAGAATGTGGCTATTGTTGAAATACGCGGTAAAAATTAGAAAATGTAACAACCGCTTTATGAAGCAAGTTATATTCAAACAACATTTACAGTCTACAGCAATAAGGAACTTACCTATTAATTGCAAAGTAAAAGAAACACTTCAAGGATTAAAAGTAGAATATCCACCGGAAATAGAGATAAAAAAGTTGGTTTGGGGTAAGAGGAATGGGGAACACAAAATAAACAATTCAAACTACTGGAACCTAAGGTTATTAAAGGGAAACAATACTCACAAATGTCGAGACGGGAAAACTCAATAATCACAAGATTAAGAATAGGCCACATTAACATAACACATAGTCATTTCCTGAAAAATAGCGATCAACCAAGATGTGAACATTATAATGATGCACTAGCAGGTAAGCACGTATTTGGAACATGCAATGCAATCATTCTAAATAGAATACAACCCAAAATAAATAACGGCTTAAAAGAAAATTTGAAGCTCGAGAGCCAAAATATCAAAAATGTCATAAGCTTTTTGAAAAAAAACGATTTATATAACAAAATCTGACCTAGAATACGAAGGCAAAGTAAACCATGTGGCAAATAACCAAGAGTTGACGCCTCTAAAAAAAAATAATAATCTTTATTGCCCAACAGAATATAAATATAGTCCAATTACAGGACAATATATATATATATATATATATATATATATATATATATATATATATATATATACAGGGTGAATCTTATCTAATCCGCCAAAATTAAAGAAATAGTAGAACTCATCATTCTAAGCAAAAATGTTCATATGTACATGGGTCCGGAAATGCTTCGTTTCCGAGATCAAAGTTGAAAAAAAAAATCGCGTTTTCTTCAATATCTTTCGACTGTTTCGAAATAATTTCATGAAATTTCGTACACGGGGGTTTTTTGTGATGATAAATTCAAATGTGTGGTCCATTTAGTTGTGGTTTCTAGAGGGTGCCAACGGCAACCATTTCGACCACTTTAAATCTTTGCAACTTTTTGTGCTACACTATATGCCATTTTTTTTTTAAATAAAATTGATCTAACACCCCTCGATTTTTTTCTGTGGGGTTATTTGAAAAACAAAGCATACAGAAGTAGACCCACAAATTTAAATGAGTGAGAGTTAAGCATAAGAAACTTATTGCTACAAATTCTGAACGAATTTTTGCAAAATTCTTTGCAAGAATTTGAAGACTGTTTAAGATATTGTCAGATAGCAGAAGGGCGTAATTTTTAACATTTATTATAATTTCTGTAATTCATGTTATTTTTTGTTAAAATTAATAAATTGTTAAGTTGCCGAGTTTTCAAGATTTGTTTTCATTAGTAATAACCCAAGAACATCGATAATCGAAATAATTTTACACTTCTCGAAAGCAACATGCTTTCGCCGGGCAATAAAAATATGAATATAGAGGTTCATTGTATCCAAAATTAAACAAGGAATTCAACAATGTAAAAATATACAGGGTGTTCCATTTAAAATGATAAAGTTGATATTTATTTCCGGCGTAACCGGAAATGATACAGTAAATCTGATTGCATTTTTTGGATTCCTTCGATCTTTTTGGAAGGGGATGCCCAATTTTATTTAAAAATAATAAACCGTTGAGGAGATACTCAGGGCGTTCTATACTTTATACTAACTCTGTATAATAAAAATCAAGCTATCTGATTATACCAGTATGATCTACAAAAATATTTAATAATGCATATATCACAAAGAAGTAAATTGTTATTTAAAAACAAAAAATGTTGATAAAAAACAAAAAAAGAAAAACCTAATTAAGCAAAATAAAAAGAAACACGAAACAACGAAAATTACGATAGATTTCTTAAAGCAAGTTTGCTAAATTTTGATAGTTAATTACAAAAAATATCGCACTCTAATGAAATTGGTATCTTCAGCAAATAGAGCAAAATGCATTATTCTTAATAAATATTGTTTGGGCCGATGAAGCATACATTACTAGTACCGGGATTTTCAATCGACACAATATGCACTACATTAATCGGCACCGTACCGTTGACGTTCAAAATCAGGGACGCTTCAGTTTTAGTATTTGGTGTTCCCTATTCGGAAATCGCATTTTAGTCTATCACATTCATGAAAGAAAACTGAATGGTCAACGATATTCTCAAATTTTAAATCAACACATAGTCGAGGATTAGACAAAACTTTCAACAAGATGGGGCACCCCCTCACAATTGTTAAACGTTCATTTCCAATACAAATAGACCTGTGGCCACCACGTTCACCCGATTTAACACCCCTAGATTTTTTCTTTTGGGGACACATTAAAAACAATTTATATAAAAATAGTAATAATAATAATATAAACGAACTAAGACCAAATTTTGTACAGTTCATATTTACAACGCTATTCGGTATGTTTCAAAACGATGTAAACTATGCGTTAAAAATAATGGACATCAATTTGAAAATTTAGTTTAAGTGGCTTTATATATAATTATTAAGTATCTTGTAGTTTTAACTGCATCTTCAATATTATAGTTAATTGTTCTTGGTTTGTAAAAAAGCTACATAGGGTATTACTTTGTTTTTAATAATTATTATTACTTTGAATATAACGTTACGTCCTAAAAAATATTGTTTGCTAAAAAGCAGTAAAAATGAATAATTTGGCCCCACCTGACAAATATCGTTGAAAGCAGAAAAAACAGTAATGTTTTGATGCCATAAGCAACTACGCGTTCATAAAGAAAATACACCTTTAGGTATGCTATAACTCGAATTTCAAGAGTATTTTTAAAGAATTGACTACACCACTGCATTCTTATGAAAAAACGCCTGAAGAACGTAGAAATAATTTTTTTCTATTTCCATAAATAAGCGAGACATGGCCATAAAATAAAAACTCGAAAATCTGAATTTTTGGCCATAACTCGAAAACAAAAGACGTTAGCCAAATTTAAAATGCACCATTGAGGTTTTCTCAAAAGAAGAAATCGAGGATGCGTGGTTAATTTTTTTTATACGAACTATAGTTTACGAGATTCCCTATTAAAACATAAAAAAAATTGGCCACCCTGTACATCGTCAATATTAAATTTCCTGTCCACATTATTTTTTTAAATTATCCCAGGTATTTTTGCACTAACGAAAAAATTAAGCGAGCACTATCGTGCGCAGACGATGCACTAACGAATAAAACTAATGGCAACAATTGTGACCGAAATCCCTCACTATTTAAGTGTATAGTGCACGTGACGCGCCAATTCGCTACGGAACAAAATTTATTTACCATTTCACTTATGCTGAAGGCACACAAGCAGTAGTTGCATATTTACTATTCAAAAAAACACACCGTCCGTACGTGCTGCTTATTTATTCATGGGTATGTACATTGTATAAAAATACTCCATAAATTATTTTCTTATCTTGATAACTTAAGTTCGATAATTGATAAATACGGAAGCACTATTTTTTTTAAATCATTTGATTAACACGTTTCTTGAAGTCAAGGTTGTCGATTTTTTAAAAAGTCATATTTTTTGCAGTTTAAACTTGTTTTAGCAGGTTAAGAGACTGCTTAAACCAATAATGACCAACGGCACTTGGGGTCAATTAAAAACATTCCTTAACAATATAAAGACTTCAAATTTGAATGTGTATTAATTTTACTTTCATTTATTTCGCCTTTCACTTATAAACTTACATTTTTCTTATCAAAGTAAACAAACTTGCAATAAAAATAAATAATGTTTCGGTTATTACGATATTCATTCGGTTATTTCTGTTGAAAGGTAATAAAACAGGTTGAAGTAATAACAAACCACAGTAGTTTAATCTCGTTTGTGAATGAGTAAGTGTTGCCTACCTAAGTACAAAAATATTGGAAATTTTGCGTTAAAAAACGCAATTTTCTTTAGAAAACAAAATTAGGTAGGTTAAAAAGTCAATAAAGTTATTAATAGATAACTCTACTGTTGTTAGTTACATATTTTTT
>JARFJB010002254.1:952500-1120000 GCA_036346205.1 Vesta saturnalis | reverse complement strand
TTCGAGTCAATATCTTTAAAACTCTTTGAAGTATTTAATAAAAATGAACAAAAAATTAAAATTTGAACACTGTATGTCGGAAACGAAGCATATTTCGACCTACGTTTATAGGAACTGTTTTTCACAAAATTACTTAGGCAACCGCCCCCTAAAATCTTTCGCAAGTATATACAAACACCTTGTACTGAATCCAAGTTATAGCTTTGACAAGTACTCTTACTAGCTTAAAATCTAATTTGTGATTCTAGACAATTAACTTCGTAGAATGAACCTTGATTAGGTTTTTCTTTTACACGGCAATTATAGTAAACATAACGGGATCTTCCCCTTGCGTGGGAACTTCTAAATAATAACTTGACACTAAAAAGTCGGTAATAAAAGTTTCTTGTCGAATTATTGCCCGCCGTATAGCGTTTGTAGTTTTTTTTTCTGAAACCATGACTTTCAGCTATGGCGTCATTTTTTTAATAGCAACTTATATTTTTTATCACATGATAGTAATTTTTATTGTGTTTTTCATTTTTTTATACCTTGTGAAATTTTTATTTAGTTCCATAAGAAAAATTACAAGAAAAAATAATTTTGTCATTTTTGATCAAGTCACTTACAACTAAGGCAACAAAAAACCATCGCAAGCGTTTGTTTATAAAACTGTAATGTCAATTGTATGACAGTGTTCAAGTGAATAAAATTGGCTGTTTTTCTCATTTGCTATAAGCTCATAATATGGTGGTATTAACAGAAACGGGATGAATCAAAATTTTTAAGATGATTCGGTATGGTGACAGAAAAAGGAATCACGATAACGTGTGCGGCATATTTAATACTTTATATCTAAATCGAAATGTTGTTATGAGGATCCCCGATAAAGTTTGCGGAATCAAGTGCTCCTTGCAATGCCAGGGTTACGCGATTGTCAATTTGACATTTTATACCATTAGTACAACTGACAGTTTGATTGTAAACAGAGCAGTTTCATTTCTGTAGAATTTTAAAAATAGTAAGTTCATGAAAAAACGAATATTTCGAATCGATTTTCGAGTGATGGTTTTTTATGATTTTCGATACGGTTTAATGCCACAGCAATGTGTGGAAAAACTAAAGTTGTTGTTTGGTGATGAAGCGCCGTGCAAAACCACGGTCTACAAATGGTGTACATAATTCAAAAGTGGAAGATCTACTTTTGATGACGATTTTCGTGTGGGTCGACCATCCACTTCTGTTTCCACAGAATATTGGTGCTGTGCGTGAAATGATCTCATCAGATCGACATGCAACATACAGTGAGATACAGGTATCCTTAGTCATTGCTGCGAAACAAATACATACCGTTCTGAAACGTTTAAATGTCAGGGAGCTTTGTAGTCGTTGGATTCCTTACATTCTGACAGTAGCTCAAAATAAAAAGCACGTGTGCAAGAGAATGCTTTAAAAAATTTGACCATGGTGGTTCAAATTCTGTATATTACATTGTAACAGGTCACGAAATATAGATATATTCATATGAGCCTGAAACTAAGCAGCAATCATCTGTATGGGTGTTCCAAAATGAACCTAAACCAACAAAAGTGGTGCACTCGCGAAACGTTTCAAAGAAAATTATTGCGCACACAGAACGACAAGCTACAGAATTTTTGACTAGTCAAAATATCAAATGAATGACTCATTGCCCATATTGCCCAGATCTGTCTCTCAATAATTTTTTTTGTCCAAAAACATCAAAAATAAAATGCGTGGTAAGCATTTTTCATCACCTATAGAGGTAGTTGAAGTTTTAAAGTACTGGTTTTGTGTGGAGATCTTAAGGAAGAATATTTTGAAAAACAATAAAAAAATTTACGTAACCTAATGTGTGCATTTTTTACATTTTCCACGAATTTTTACAGTGCTCCTCGTAGAAGGTTTACTGTAACCATAATTTACAAACATTTAGAAAAACTAGTCATGTTAGAAATTTAAATAAAGTGGGTCGTCCAAAGCTAGCAACGGAAGATAAAATGTTGGACGTTGTACTTTCAACTCGCCCGAGACGACGATATTAGTCAATGAACTATTTTAAATATCTTACATAAAGAAAAATTTCATCCTTATAAGATGAAACTGGTTCAGAAATTAGCAGAAGATGATTTTGACAGTAGAAATGAATTTTGCGAACAAATGGTGGACATAGCACTCTTCACTGTAGTTCATCTCACTCTGCTCATAGTGATAATCCACCTTCTATGTCAAATCAAGAAATTAAAGCTGAAATGGCAAATTCAATCAACAAAGACATTCAACATATTCTCGAAAGGGGAAGCAATAATCTAGTTAAATTTAATGCTAACAAAACAGTGTTGCCTTGTGTCCGCCAAAAAAGATCGATCAAGTATGAATGGCTCAGTTCTTAAGTTTTCAGACTCTATTACGCTCTGGGTATGACTGTATATTCAAATCTCTCATGGGTTGACCATCTTCTGTCAGCTACCAAAACAGCTGATCGTAAAATAGGCTTTTTGTACAGATCTAAGCAGTACTTTACCTCTCGACAACTCCTTCTGCTGTATAAGGCCCAAATTCGGCCTCATCTTGAATATAATTCTCATCTCTGGGTTAGTGCTCCCCAATACGCTCTCGATATCGTTGATCGTATCCAAAAGAAAGTGATTAGGCTTATAAATGACCCGTCCTTAACTTCTCACATACAGTCCCTTGAGCATAGAAGGATGGTTTCAGTTCTTTATTTGTATTATCGTTATTACAACGGCTATTGTGCTGCTGAATTATATTCTTTGATACCATCTCGGGCTATCTTTGCGAGAAACACTCGGTTCGCTCATTCACATCATCAGTATGCAGTACAAATCTCCACTTGTCGTACCAAACGGGTGCAATCCACATTTTTCTACACGGCTTCTAAACTCTGGAATGATCTCCCCTAGTTCCTGTTTTCCTCTCACTTATGATATGAGAAAATTTAAGGTAGCTGTTCACATGCATCTATTGGCAATTCATTATCTCTGTATCCATCCTCCTAGGTGTTCCTGAGTGCTTTAGCACGATAGGCCAAATTTAGCCTGCTGAGGTCCACAATCATAAAACAAAAATGCCAAATAATCACTACAGTTTGTGAATTGTATTCTGTTCTCCGATAAAACTACATTTTGTTTAAATCTAGCCACATTTTCCGTTATTAGTCCCAACATAATTCACGTTGGATGTAGGAACTACACACACCATATGCCCAAAAAGTAAATGTATGAGCGGGAATCATTGGAGATAGGATTCTTAGCTCTTTCTTATTCAATGACTCATTAAACGGTGAGCGCTGTTTAGATTTCTTGCGATTTGAACTGGTTCCTGCGCTAATTGTGTTATTTTCTGATGCCGAACAGCCAGAAACACCAAACGAAGCTATTTAGCTCCAGCAAGACGGTGCCACTGCTCATTATGGCGTTAATATTCGTTTTCATTTAGATGAACCATTTACAAACAGGTGCCTGGGAAGAGGATGTAATGAGTGGCCAACCTGTATAATTTGCATGCGTTTGGTAGTAGTATTTATCAATACTTTCAGAAGGCGTGGTTTCAGCCAATACCCCCAATTCTGCATGTTTATGTAAATTTGGTGTTATAAACCGCCAAATCACTGACATTTTGAAAGTATTATGTAAAATGTTGTCACACATCTTTAAAATATATCAGTTGAATTTGATAGTGCCTTATACAGGTAGGGCCGAAATAGTAAAGCGGTTATTTGTAGTAGCGGAATATCTGTACGGTTCATGATTAAAGATAGCACAGACTCCAGCTAGAAATCAACTTAAAATTTGCATAGATTGTACAACTTCTTGGAAATAATATAAAAGTATTAAACACCTAAAAATAATTACTATCACAATTAACCTATAAATAATTAATCAATTTTTGATTGCTTGGTTAACTTAATTTACAGTCATTAATATTTTTAATTTAATTGAAATTAAGCAATTTCTGTATAATTAGAACAAGGCCATATTTTAATCAAATTAAATATCGGGTCTTGAACTCATGATGAACTTACGGGCATTGTGTAGGAACTTACCTATTTAATTGCTTAAAGCCTTAACTTTTTTTCACACTTACATCTTTAAGGCTCTAATGTAGCCATTGCATTATAATGTGGATTAAATGCTAAGCACGTCGTAAAACGACACAGAATAATCATTTTACAATTGTGTAAGTTTCAATTTATAATTTTTTTTATATTTAGAATGTTTTGTAATAAAACAACATACGTAGTGCATTAATTGTAATAAATTTAATTACTACCGTCGTCGGCGCAAAAAGTTGGTAGAATCCAGTTTGAAGCTTAATAAAAAAATATCCATTGGTCCGATTTCAATGAACTTGGTAGCAAGTTAAGGCATATTTAGTAGCCAATTCTTCTTTAAATGCATTACTGTGCCCAAACCATACAAAGTGCTCGTTTTTTGGGGTTTGCGGCGTCATAGGTAACATTAAATCCAAATAAAAGCAAAACCAATAGATAAAATCGTACTAAATTTTAGTATACTTTAACTACACCATTGCTAAGCAAACAAAATACACACAATAAAAAACACCGAACACGTTTCAATAACTAAGCTATTATCATCAGTGGCGGACTGTAACGACCTAAAGAATATATATATATATATATATATATATATATATATATATATATATATATTATGTAATGATGGCTTATGAATGAGAATTATATATGGCGACTTATACAATTGTGAGGGAAAATTATAATTATATTTAGTTTGGAAAATATTTTAAATTTATTATGTTGATAATTTATGATTATAAATTGAAGTAATTATTTTAAATTTTATTGTTTATTTTTATATTGCACCGGACTAGCTCAGGATCTCATATGGGGATAGAGTTCAGGGAATTTAGTTGAAGTTAAAAATTTTGTATCTGTAAATGTGTATAAGAAATATCCTATATGTAATTGAATTGAAAGTATAAAAGTAATTCTGAATATAATTTGCTATCCAACGCATGCGTTGTAATGAACTTAAGTGAAATAAGTAACTGTCAAAGATGTCAAATGAATAATTTAGAAAATTAATGTTTGGATCAAAATGAGAATTTAGAAAAAGAAAATAAATTAATATCTTTACAGGTGTTTACACAAGTAAATATTTAAAATTCTTAACCAAAAAACATATATGTAACAAATATAAATTGCAGGAAAATATCAATGAATAGGGTTATAAAGATCTGACTCACATATACTGTCCTCCCGGTAGAATGATGTCTTCGGATACTCCAGTTGGATGTAAGCAATGTCCACTTGATTACGGTAGTTACCATCAGCCAAAACTGCTAACTCGAATCTCGGTTGTCAAAGACACCAACTTCCAAACTTGAAGATGTTTTCTCCAAAATCGGCAAACTCCAATCACTTATTTAATTTCGGTAGCTTTTTATTTAAATAGTTTTAAATCTTAATGAGTGATATCGTTTTAAAATTATTTTTAAATAACCAAAATTTTTGTTGATAACACTTTTATTTTAGCTACCGATTCAATTTTTGTTTAAATGAAATTGTCCGAGGAAATAAAACAACTTTGACCAATTAAAAATGGGTTTTAATTTGGTATAAATGGAAATAATTTAAGTTGGATAACACAAAAGCAATTCTTTACAAAATCGTGACACCAATTAACACGAACAAAATTATTTTTTTAAAAACGACAGGTATCGGAGACCGAATTATTTATTTCAAACCGTCGATACAAAAACAAGTGCTCTCGAAAATTCTTCGTAACGTAAAACTTCTTGACGAAAATAAATTAGGTTATGTACTCACAAATTTCACAACACTGTTTTAACCTTTTACACTTTTGAACAAATTCTAGAGAGAGAGTGATTTCCTGAGCGCTTGCTTTTATATGTTTCTGGTTGTTACAAAAAATTCATTTTTTTTACAGTCATATTGCAAAAGTAACCATGGCTATGATTGGTGGATCAAAATTACAAATTGGACACAAATGGAAATTTGGCCGTAACTTTCTTATGCATAATCGGAATTGAAAATTAAAAACGGAAATGAAAACTACGTAAAATTTTGAACAAAAAGACACCTAACAAGCTATAATTCCTAACATTAATATACGAAATAACTTAATCTACCTTAAATAAGCTTCTAACTATTTACACTTACAAGCTACACTAAAACTAATTGCAAAAATGGAATTCTGAGAACATTCTACATAAGAATACCTATCTTTTGTGTTGGAAATATTTAATTTAAAGAAAATTTTAAGCTTTTGTAATATTACCTAAAATTCACCTCAGATTTAGCATAATTTTGCGGAGAAAAGCGCTGTATCCTTATAAAAACTGTGTCATAATAAGAAAGAGCATTTATTATTTGCTGTAAGAGCAAAATCTAAGTCTGATAATGTGGAAAAAGTATAAAATTATATAAAAAACCTAAAATTTACAACGTAACCAAACTTAAATCTAAAAATGAAATTAATTTATATTTAAAAATGTTTTTAACACTTAAAATGTTATGTTTAAGGTTTGTACTTATTGTCTTTATTATTCTCACTAATTATTTGCAATGCATAATGTTATATAATGTTGCATTGAAAAAGTTTCATCGTCTAACACTCTTTTTAAATGTTTCACTATAAAAATGTACGGCACTATAAATGTCTGTATACCAAATTGTTCTATATGTTGTTCTTATTGTGAATCTTGGATCATAATTTTTGTCACTAATTCGCTTTCAAAAATATGTGCGAAAAATGTCTAAACTGTCCATATTATAACCCTTTTATTAAATTATTGTATTTCCTGCATTCATAAACTAAACATACACTATCCCGAACATAATCCTAACTATATAATCCATGTCCTGTAAAATGTCCACTTGCCAAATTACCTTTGAAAAATTGATTTTTATTGCAATAATTGCAATACTAAAATGACTTTACGAAAATGGTTATATTTAACATTCTTGACAATTTTGTTAGCAGCAAATTGCTTTTTATGATAAAACCAAACTAAGCAAATGATATTCAGACTAATTTATACCAAATAAATTTATTTTAATCACATCGTGAACCAGATTTATATAAAATAGTGTCTTGCACTTGTATCGAGCTAGAAATCACCCCTTTTTATTACCCAAATGTCATGTAAGCTGTCCGATACTTCTATTACCTCTTTCTGAACATCTCAAAATATATATATATATATATATATATATATATATCATTTGGGGTATATATAGTATCCCACTGTACCTGTAATGTTAGCAAAATAAGGTGTACCTTTCTAGGGTTAAAACGATTAAAAAGATAAGTAATTAAAAATTATTATTAATGTTATTAAATACATAAATAAAAAGTTTACCTCGAGTAGGATTTGAACCTACGCCTGTACTTTGCTAGAGTACCGCGCCAACCAACTGCGCCATCAAGGTACAAGCCCCAATCGATGTAAATTTTGTCTTTATGTATGTAGAACTGATGTAAATTCTAAATATAATGACATTACAATCAAATTACTTATATTAATGAAATATGAGCCTGCAATATCCCAAGGATTCACACATACCAAAGCAACTTGACTAATATTAAATTATAATAAAAAGATAAGTAATTTTAAACATGACTAGAAATTGTGAAGCTCTATACTTGCACAGTCACATGATAGCGTCGCCTATAATATGTCACGTGTGTTCAAAATCTTACGAACCATCTCTATTTTTTTCGAACTTAAGTACTTTTAGTACTGCACGACTTCAGAAAGGTAGTATAGTTGGTTACAAAATTGAACTTTTCAAGTATAAATTCCTGAAAGCTTTAAGGTAATTACTTTTCTTTTGTTATTTGGAGATTTTGGGATGTTTCTATTCCTAATTAAAATGTGGAGTCCTAATCCTGCAAATGATACAGGCCTTTCTTTTTTATTGTGATTTGTTGTCTGTAATCATAGGAAACCGTTTGCAAAATGACGTTTCATTTTTACACGAGAATATTCTTATTTTAGTGAAAGATATATGGATTAGTTTTGTGTAAATAAATTAATATAAATAATAATACAAAATATTTAGATTGTGGTGAATTTTGTTAAATGGATTTGGAATTGCATCATGTAAAATTATATTAAGTATAAAATTATTACGTTGTATGGTACATTGTTTGCTAATTTAAATTGTAGCCGTCAATCTGTCGCCTTTCTTTTCGATAAATAGTTTAGTCTCCAAACAAAGAGTTTGGATTTTATATACGTTACTTTAAGGTTCATTATCGTAGAGTTTCGTTATCACAGACATTTAACTTTGCACAAGATGCCTTTGGGAATGTAATTTGGACGGATGATGCGATTCTTTTCCAATTTAGTGCCGACGGGCTATCGTTCTTCGCGCGTGTGTTAATTTAAAGCAACGAAGTTGTGTAATTAGCTAATTAAGATATAAAGAGAGATAAATCCAATGTAGCGAATTGTAAATGATGTTGAAAGTAGTGTTGGGTTAGAGAGGAAGTTATGTAGACTCCCGTTATCGCGACTCCGGCCGCGTACTCAAAATGTGTGTTGGAGGTAGATGGAATCTTCTTACGTCTGTACCGTGGTGAAAGAGCTTTCGTTGGAGTAGATTCCCTGTTAACCCTTCAAGGGGGATAGTGACTCGCCCATCTCGGTAGAATAATATAGTATCGTATACCGTTGTTAGTGATTGGCAGAGCGAACCCTGTTTCCTTTGGATGAAATCGTCTTTCTGGCGTCTTGTAAAGAGGTGCAATAAAGAACAAATTTGCTGTATATAGTGAAGCTTTAAGTAAATAAAGTTATGTATGTGTGTATGTGTATATATATACAGCGTGTTCAGCGAGGAATGGGACAGTGCAATATCTCGAGAGCGGATGAAGATTTTTAAATTATGAAAATATTTTTGTAAATATCTTCCATACATATATATATATATATATATATATATATATGAATATGCATATATGCATATATATATATATATATATATATATATATATATATATATCCAGGGTGATTCAAATTCGAGGGCAACCATGGGGATCTAAGAAACGGTAAGAGATAGGTGGGTAGTGTAAGTTTGGCAATGTTGCGTACTTATTTGTCTAACAACTTGGCGCTGGAAAAAATTGAAATTTCAAATTTTCGTTTATATTTTTAATTAGTTTATTTAACCAGATAATAAAAATCTGAAAGAACTTTGTTATGGCAACTTTTGTTCTCTACAAAATGGCGTGTACAGATTTTATATCCAACGTTTCTTCCTTTGTTAACCATCATCAACTTGGTTTTTTCTTGTGATGGCAATTTTGAATTTTTACGTCATTCGACAGATATTTATTTTCTGATTTCTAAAATGTGTAACATAACTATCTTTTAATAAAAAATAATGCAAATAACACTACGCAAGGGAAGTTTTGTCCAAATAAACGAAGGAGATACTTTACGAAATGTTTATTGTGACAGAATTATAGAAAACAAGTGTTAACACGATTAAAATAACACTATCGAGCAATTGGTCTACATTTTCATATCGCCGCTTGTGGACGGTATTTTTAATTGTACCCCATAGAAAATAGTCCAATGGACTTAAGTCCGGAGACCGCGCGGGCAATTTTTTTTATAAATTTCAAAAACGAAAAAAAAAATTTGAAGCCAAGTTGTGTGGCACATAAATACACAACTTTGCCAAATTTACTCAACTATACAGGGTGATTGGTCGAAACCATTCATTAGAAGTATTAGGAGTTCCAGCCATGGCTGATTTCTGAAAGTTTGTATCTGGACTAAGTGATTCATATTCTATATAAGGAAAATATTTTCATGATGACTACACTTCCGGTTATACCGGAAGTAGCCATCTACTTTGTTATTTTAATTTGAATCGTACCATTTTTATGGAATATTCGAATTGTACTCGCCATTTTAGTGGAAATTTTATCAATGTTCCCTATACTTAAATTTAATATTTTTTGAGATTTAAATTTTTTTTCGAAAATTATTGGTTGAGCACTATGACATTTGACAATGCCTACTGGCGCCATTTTTAGTACGAAGCAAGTAATATTGACGTTATGCATAGGGGTATCCTTAAGCTTTACGCTGATGCTTCCGGTACTGTCGAATTATCTACAGGGTGTTCAAAATGTGACTTCCATCTTTTGAAAATAAAAACCATCAAAACTTAACTTTTTCAAATACAATGCCCAATATTTTCTTCCTTTAACGGATGCACAATAAAATTCTGCGTTGATTTGTATTAGCATTCTCTATACCTATCTTCAACAGTTTTTCAGTTATTCAGGTATTTCTAAAATCTCGTCCGAAATTTAGAAAAATTAATTCGATTTCTCCACGGCCGAAGCCTACTACAGATGCAGAAAACAATTACATTAATGTAGTTTATCAAAGCAAACAGAACTGTTAAATTTCGTCAACAAATGAGATGAGAATAAAAGTAATATGCAAATAATAACTATTAATATTATTGAAAGTAAGAAAAACAATTCAAAATTTTATAAATGTTCTATGTGGCCTCCATTTTGTTGAAGACAACCTAAAAGTCTTGACTGAACTTCTTTCGTGCAAGCTTTTTTGACGTGATGACGATTTAACTGGCGAAATGCCGTCGTTACTCTTAAGCCTAGGTCTTCTCTTGTGTCGACTGGAGTGGAGTATACTTGATTCTTGACTTCGCCCCACACGTAGAAGTCGAGTGGAGTTAGATCGGGAGATCGGGGAGGCCACCGCCATGGTCCGTTTCGACCGATCCACTGATCACCAAACATAGTGGTGAGCTCTTGATCAACGTGACGCGTTGAATGTGCAGGAGCTCCGTGCATTTGATACCAGCAGTATTGTAAAATATTAAGAGGCAGATTTTCTAAAATTCAGAGACATCCGTTCTCAGAATCTCCAAATATTTTATACTTGTCAAATTTTCATCATAAATTTGAAAAGAGACACGACCATTCATTACAAGACAAAACACGTTAAAACTAAATTTGTTTTGAAAATTTGATTCTCGATTGAAATGTGGGTTTTCCGACGCCGAATAGTGCCAATTACGTCGATTAACAATTCCTTCTCTGGTAAATTTTGCTTCGTCCGTCCAAATTTTTTTTCGTAAAAACAGCGGGTCTTCCTGAATTTCGATTAACATTTGCTCACAAAATTCCACTCGCTTGAAATTATCGCCTGGATGAAGTGCTTGAACCAAGGTAAACAAATAATATGCATTTTATGCTTCCTTAAGATGTATTGTATGGAATAGTAAGACAGGCCCAAATCTTCTGCGGCAGATCTTATCGAGCCGTGGGGATAGTTATTAAAATATGCTAGGACATTAACTTTATTAGCTTCTTCGCCAGTAATAGGCTTTGATCGTGTTCTGGCAGCTTTCTCTGTTCCATACCGTAAAAAGTTTGACTCTATTCGCTTAAATTTGTGCTTGTTTATTGGTGTTAAATGAGGATATCGGTTATTAAACAAACGGCAAGTTCTGCTAATAATCTTATCACATTCTCCATGAATATAGAATAAGTTCAAAATATCCCTGCTTGAATACTTCCCATTTTCCATTTTGATAAACCGAACACAGAAACACAACAAAAGATATTGACAGTTACTAACAACAAACTTAGCTGTGGTTTCCATGGCTATCCATGGAAAAATCAGGTAAATCGTTTTGAATTTCAGAAAAAATATGAGAAAAACTATCGAAGATAGGTATAGGGAATGCTAATACAAATCCATGCAGAATTTTATTCTGCATCCGTTAAAGGAAGAAAATATTGGGCATTGTATTTGAAAAAGTTAAGTTTTGATGGTTTTTATTTTCAAAAGATGGAAGTCACATTTTGAACACCCTGTAGATAATTCGGCAGTACCGGAAGCATCAGCATAAAGCTTAAGGATACCCCTATGCATAACGTCAATATTACTTGCTTCGTACTAAAAATGGCGCCAGTAGGCATTGTCAAATGTCATAGTGTTCAACCAATAATTTTCGAAAAAAATTTAAATCTCAAAAACTATTAAATTTAAGTATAGGGAACATTGATGAAATTTCTACTTAAATGGCGAGTACAATTCGAATATGCCATAAAAAGGGTACGATTCTATTTAAAATAACAAAGTTGATGGCTAGTTCCGGTATAACCGGAAGTGTAGTCATGATGAAAATATTTTCCTTAAATAGAATATGAATCACTTAGTCCATATACAAACTACTTTCAGAAATCAGCCATGGCTGGAACTCCTAATACTTCTAATGAATGGTTTCGACCAATCACCCTGTATATATATATATATATATATATATATATATATATATATATATATATATATTATGTGTGTGTGTGTGGCACATAAATACACAACTTTGCCAAATTTACCCAACTATATATATATATATATATATATATATATATAATCAAGGTTGTTAATGGTGGCTAATTAAGTTAAAAACAAGAAGAAAGTTTGGTGGGTAGCAGCCAAGGTTGTGGCAACCAATCTACAAGAAGTTATGCTTTAATTCTACTCGTAAATTAAAATAAGATAGTAACTTACGATCGTGGATACAGTTAAAATCAATTTAGAAATAATTACTATCACAATTAACCTATAATTAATCAATTTTTGATTGCATGGTTAACTTAATTTACAGTCATTAACATTTTTAATTTAATTGAAATTAAGCAATTTCTGTATAATTAGAACAAGGCCATATTAAGCAAATGAAATATCGGGTCATGAACTCATGATGAACTTACGGGCAATTGTGTAGGAACTTACCTATTTAATTACTTAAAGCCTTAAATTTTTTTCACACTTTTAAGGCTCTAATATAGCCATTGTATTATAATGTAGATAAGGTATCCATTCATAAAAAAGAATAAAGTGTCCAAATTACAATGCACGAAAGAGTACTGAAACGAAAAGACAAGCACAAAATCAAAAAGACAAAAAATATGCACCTTGCAACGGATAAAGAAATAGAAATTCAAGAGCTGAAGGTATGAAGGCAAACACGAAAGGGAACAGACCTTAGTCTAAAAGATGACATTGTGCCGTTATTTACAGAAATCAAAATCAACCGAATATGATCAAGAAGGTCATGGTCACTCGCAAAAGGAACTAAAGGAAATACATTAGAAAATTGCATACAGTGGCAAGTAACGGTAGACGAACGAAAGCAAAATTGGATATATTATAGTAAGAGGGGTTAGATTGGCTTTAATTCTTATACGTGTACTGCGATTCCTTTTCTGAATTATAACGTTACCATATAATTACATTTTTTTTTTCTAATTAAGTAACTTTAATTGCGTTAGGTAGTTATAACTACTAACAATGATTTCTTAGATGGCAACCATTGAGTGTATCTTTTACATTATTAGCAATTATAATACAATTAGCAATTAAATAATCAAACAAATCCTTGGGCTACAAAATGTATCCTTTAAAAAATAACCTTAAAGTTAACATTTCCCTTTTAACACTTTTACACTAATTTTTTTTATCGAATTACGTCGGAAATTCCTGAATGACAAAGTTTGCGTTAAAATTATGAAATATTATGGAAAATTCTGTTTCAATTGAGTAAATTAAATTAAATGTCTACCATTTCCAAAACATGTAATTTGACAGCGTGTAAATAAACCATTAATTTAGTATTACTCGCAATTCTAGCGTGTGTAATTACCACAACAAAAAAATAATTCAACCTACTTGAAAAACAATATTCTGCCAGTTCAATGTTGCGCGACATAATTAAAAATTAAAAAGTAACTAACTATCAACAATACATGTGTATTGACACTAAAACACATTCATACGAATTCGTAGTTTATTTATCACGAGAGCTGCGAACTATATGAAAAAAACAAAAAAGTATAGCTGCTTTAAATTAAAAAAATTAGGTTCACATACTTTATAGTTAATTTGTAGCAAAATATTGGGGAACGGAGAAAGCAGTGTTTACACAAACAAATGTATTAATATTACAAATATTAAAAGTTGAACAACAAATAACAAATTACTACTAAGATCGCGTTACGTGCCATCGTTTGTGATACAAGCGCAACTTTTAAGTCAGCAGTCGTTGACCAGTAGTCAGACAAGGTTGGGACCCAATGATATCCCATAAGAAAGTTAATTCCAGTAAATTATTTGGTAATATTCAAGGTTTTACCTTGAGTTCCGTATAAATTAGTTTGACATGTAATATCCTCAATAGCTTTAGAAATATATCAGTACCACTGTGGCAATCACAAAAAAATACTTCCTCCCTCATACAGTTTCGTGCCGGGGCATTTGGTATGGTCGTTTTTTTCTATTTTTCTCCATGCTATCTCAGGCGCTTGTTGTTTATCTGGTGGAGGTTTTTCTACAGCATGAGGGTCAACTTCAGTAACAACAGGAAGGACCTCCTGTTCTAGTTGGTCATCTTCCTCAGAATAACTTGGACGATCTTCATATAAATTGTCTTCATCGTCAGATAACTCTATATCCGTGTTATCACTATTATCAATTAGAATAAAATCATCTAATTCGTTCTCTAACACGTCTAAAAGTTCTTCGTCAGTGTAGTACCTATTTTTCATCCACATTCTGTAATAAAAATATTTGTGGTTTAGAACCAACGGTACTTCCAAGTACCACTAAGAAAAATTTTGAAATAAAAAAAATCACCTAGACATTGTTATGTAATAAACAAAAAAATAAACAACTTACCTAAAATTTATTAATAACAAACCCATTGGAACACTACAAAGTAAAAAAAACACTTTTTTAGAACTGATCAAAACAACACAATCAATCAGCGAACTGGTAACATAACATAACCTCTCTTATTTCAAATAAACAGCTGTTGTCAATATACCAATAAAAAATTTACCGCAATACCTTACAAGTACAGTTGCTTGAGAAAGTCCAAATAATCATCTGCACTGTATAAATAGGTTGGTGGTACTTATAAATACCGTTGGGAGCTTACGGTCTTGTGTCAAAAAAGTGAGCTGGTAGACTAAGCGATAACATTCTAAATCGAGTTTTACTGGCTCTTTAACGTCTCCAATCGCTCACTCCTCCGCACTTACTGCTTTCTGTCCAGCTTTTTCAGACTTACAAAAAGTCATTCTCATCGAAAACGGTTTAGAATTTGCTAAATACTACCCCTGGACGATAACCCTGTTGACTTATTTCAGCATCTATTGGGAAAGCTACCTCTACGGGTAGGTGATTTAAGCGGATTATTCAGCTTTTCTAATATAAAAACTGTCTTCTATCTGTACTTTGACCTATTTTCAGATTTCTAAGAATTCCGGCAAAAGTTGATTCAATTTAGATACCACTTAACCTTTTAGCATAAACAAGAACCTTCCCATGAGTTGATTTTTAAGAATGTGATATCCTTCGAGCCCATAAACATTAATTCCCTAAGATCAATATGCTTTACCCCTGCACGGCCTGGTTCAATCAGTTTTCTGTGGGGGAAAACAACTACTGCTTCTGGGTTAGCTGTGTTGGGAAACGACTGTCTGCATTTGGGAAACGATTATCTATCTTAGAGAAACTACCTCTCGCTGGTGGTTACGATAAGATACTGTAAGCATAATATGTAGCCAATACAGGAACCTCGATATACGTTTAGCATAGACAGCCCTCTTATTTCCACGAACTGATTTTATTGTTAGAATTGATCAATAGGAACGTTTATTTGCTATTCACAAAACAACCTTCATGTTTCCACAAACTGCTTCTTTAGATTTCTAATGATAACCCATCCGCACGACATGGCTGGAAAACACATCGCAAACCTCGAAATAACGTCAAAAACGCCGAAAAAACGTTGTAAAACGTCGCAAATACCAAAACATAGACACATGGATATGTAGGTATACACAGAACCAATAAAAGCACCGTTTAACCTTAGGAATTCTAAGAATACCCTTGCAAATCAACTCGATTTGCAATAATTGTAATAACTTCTAAGAATCGACGAATTTTGACCTTGAAGCGGGTAGGGCGTACATGCACGGCGGATTAACTAACCTTCAATTCGTATACTGTGGGTCAGGATCGCTCCTATATCCTAAACTTAATCACCCACATGTAGAATCCAGCGTCCAATCAGAAGACCGAAAATGTCAGGAAACGTCTGTATGTATTTGGGAAACGGATTCAGTTCTTGGGGGAAACTACGACATACTGAGACGGACCAGCTCCTGGTTAGGACACTAGTATTATGAATCCACACACTCTTTTATTATTATAAACAATTTAGCGAATACAGGAACCACTTAACCTAACTTTTAGCATTGACAACATCATTCTTCAACGACAACAACCTGTTTCCATGAACCGTTTAGAATTGGTCCTGGATTCTGATGTAATAACTAATTTAACCCCTTGACTCGACTAAATTTCTTGGTGACCTGGAAAAATTTCGGTCGGATAAGGTCGGATAAGGTCGGGATACCCTGTAGGTTAACACACATGGCTTTGACAATCAAATTGCTTGGAGACCTTGAGCATTTCCAACCACACAACCATTTAACCTTGAGCTACCTATTAGCATAAACAACATGTCCTTTTCCATATCCCTGCGGGTGGAATTGCAAAATGCCGACCACAAAATTTCTCCCAGGATTTTTAAACTTTTTGATGTCCAATGACAATGTAAAGGCGAATCTTTTCTTGTTTTCTATGCTCCGCACCATAAACCTTTGGATTTAACTAAGTTATTTGCTGCTCCGGATTCTGAGGAGAACCGTTCGAAACATTTATTTAATTTCATAACAAAGTTGTCATGTGCAATAAAAAAAGGATATATCATCACCATATACGGAGTGGTAAACTTTTTAGATACTGTCCATGGGTATTTGAAAACCCATCAGTTCTTTTTTGCACAACCATAAAAATGGATCAATTGCTAACGAAAAAAGCGGGCCTGATAATGAACACCTCTGTCTGATCCCTTTTTTTATTTCTCTTCTTTGTGATAGTAAACGCTGAATTCGCATATGTGGGTGTGCTTCTCAATACATGATCTTTATTATATTGATAAACCATTCGGGAATTTCCATTTCTTTCAAAACATGAAACAAATAATTGTGATGTATGTTGTCAAAAGCGCTTTCCAGATCAAGTGAAAAAACGACTAGTGATTTATTTTCTGTATTTGCACAATGAACGTGTGTTTGTGTGTGCGTGCGCGTGTGCGTATGCGTGTACGTGTGCGTGCGTGCGTGCTGATTTATAATTTTTATCAAAAATTTCTGAAATAGCTGTATATTTCAAAGATGCAAAAATACCAATATATAGAACTTAGTTATATAGATTAGTTATGTTCTATGCTCTTGTTCATTAATACGCGTAATTTCACCTCAAAAAATTCCTAGGGTGGAATTTAAGTGTCAGTTCAAGTTTTTTTCAATATCTGAATAATGCTTAATTTTATCAGAAAATGTGTAGACATATTTTTAAAGAAAATTTAATTTTACATATCTTTTCTTAGAATCTTTCTTAATATTGTAGGTAGTGGACCGCGAAAATTTTATTATTGTAATAAACGTTTGTCAAATTACCATTATTACCACGAGAGAAAAGATGATTAGTGAATTTTTAATATCTTGATAATACGTTGTAATTTGTTAATGTTTTCAAAGAATTTTTATTTCTGTATTTTTATCTACGGAATGTAGGATTGTTTGTAATTAATATGTATGTAAACACATGTTAGGGGGTGAGTGGCAGGGCGTAACGAATTATTGGAATTTCTTATGCGCGCTCTTGATGTAAACAATGTCATTGATCTAATGATTAATTGTGTTTGTACAGACCGCGATTAAAAGATATTTTTGTTACTTGAAACTTCGAGAGAGAAACGTAGTATTGTTACGGACGAATGCATATTTTTAAAATTAAGATGTGCAAGAATTAATATGAAACTGTTCCAACGGAATTTAATGTTTCTTGTTTTTTTATTACTTTTCAAAAACGGGGGTGGTTTTTCGGGAGTAGATATAGTTAGTTTTGAAATAGAAGTTAGCGTGTCAATCGAGCCAGATCGATTTAGGGTTAATCAAATCAAATCAAATCATTGTAAACAGTTTGTCTTTAAAACAATACTTGCGTGTACATTTTTCTTTTGAATTCGCCAACACTAAGTTGTCTTTTCTTTCGGGGTTAAACCGCGTATGTTAACGATTTGTGTCTGTGATCAATTAAGGGACCAGCCTATGTAACGTATTAAAAGGATTAAACATTTGCTTGCAAAGGTATCTAATTCGTAAGCGGACTCATTAAGCTGAAATATGCTAAAATAAAAGGCAGTACAGGACCCTCTCACTCTGGTATTTGTGTGAATTAGCATTGTTGGTTGTTGTTTATATTTATATTTGGGTAGAGGTGGACTGATGAACGGATATATGATACGGCTTTGGTTCATAATTGTAAAAGGCAATTACCAAGCGTGTACACACTCCCGAGATCAGATAACCATTCAACACCTCGAATTTTATTTTTATTGTTTATACTGTTGTATAGATGAATATGTAACCTGAGAAAGGAACGCCGTATTTTTCTAACGCACTCAAACTTACATATCGGTCACGATGTTAGTGATCTATTTATTACTTACCCTTGTAAGGCTTTGTTTTAATGAGTTTTTTTTGTCCGTTCGTTTAAGTAGAATTACTAACTTTCGAGCTCATTTCTCTTTGTATCTGCTTTACTGTAATTTGATTTAAGTATTCTGTGCTTTAGTGGTCACTAGACAATTGGGTACGTGCAAATTCCTTGTCTGTTTTCTTTTGTCCTTGCCTTTACCTTATCACCTGTACAATTTTATTGTTGTTGTATTTTGCATGTACCATAATTTGCTTTATTATTTTATGTGCTTATTTACTTAAAGACCGGCATGATTGGTTTTTAAAAAGGGCCACGGGTTTGGTATCACGATTTTTATTATGATTTTTATTCTGGCTATTTATGACCCAATTGTGAGTGTGACTACATGTGTTTGTTTATTATTGTGTTTCTGTGTAACTAAACTGCTTTTTATTATTTTTTTCTTAATGTTATAGTTTTGTACGCACCTGATTTAATTGTTTTGTTATATGTTTAACCCTTTCATTGTTTTTTTTCTGTTATTTGATCTATTAATGTACTTGTGCAATTACATATTTATGAATAAAGTGGTTTTTATTGGTGGTTCTTTCCCACAATAGTAGATTAACGGGCTGAACCACCGCTGGGCAACGTTCGTTAATTCTGATTTGAGTAGTTTCATTTTTCTTACATGCCCCTCATAATGCAACACTTACCTCATCAAGCCTATCTAGTTTAGATAGCACAACATACCTAACACTAGACGGCCACTTGGTATGATCATATTTGAGGTTTGCGGGTAATTAAATATCAAACTATTCTAATGTTTTAATTATTGCCCGGAAAGTCAAAGTAAGGCAGGCAATTAATTTGAGTAATAGTGACATAGTCAAGTCAAAATAAATCAGTTAGCGATTGCTGTGTTCTTGAATTTGCATTATTGCAAATAAGTTCAAATTACGCTTTTCAAGATAGGGAACCTGGGGGACGCTACAATATAAAGCGAAATAAATTAAATAAATATGATTAAAAATGCTTAATCTGTATTATAGATATTTTTATAGAAGCGGCTTTGGATTTTTTTAAGCTGTCAGATATGAATTAACCTCTATCTCACATGACGTTTTAAACGTCTGTCATGAATTTTTTTGTTTTTACAATGTTGCCTATTTTCATAATGAACGTATAAATGAGGCTGCATAATTATACGAAAAAATTGCTATTAAAATTAAATGTTTTATTAGTTACTCATTTGTAAATGTCAATTTATCAAATCAGCTTATTTCCATTGAAAGTCAATCTTAACAAGCTAGCTACTAGTTAAAAATTTACAGGTTACAGACGAAAGTTGTTCACATTGTATTGTATTAGCAAAATAATAAAATAAGCGCCGTTATCAGAGTAATGATTTCAAAGGTAACTAGATTTTTCGCTAGTTAACTTTAATTAACATATTTGCATTTTGAGTAATAAATAAAATATATAACAGTACACAATACACAGAAAGGTAACGGGTTTTACTGGCTCCAGAAGGTAACATATCCTTCTGTCTGCCAGTAAAACCCTTTTTACCTTGCTAGCAATGTTATATACTATAATACGTTCATAACGAAAATAATCAATATCGTAAAAACAAAAACAATAATCTATGTCAGATGGACGTTTAAAACTTCATGTCAGTTAGACGTTGATTGACACATAGATGCTAACTTTAATAAAAATTCCTAAGCCGCCCTCTTCTATAAAATATCGATAATACAGTTTCCAATTTCTAATTATACTTAATTAATTTTTAGGCTTAGTTTACCTTATACTAAGAAACCTTATGGAGAAAAGTTATATAAAATTAAATTTTCTTTACATTTTCTTAAAAATTAATCGTTATTGAAATATTGAAAAAATTTGAACCAACACTTAAGTTCTACCTTAGGAATTATTTTACCTCTAAATTACGCGTCGTATCAAAAAATTGCATGCAACATAATTAATCGATATTTATTAAAACAAAAAATACCTCTCTCTTTACGCTAATGAGCTAATACGTCGATTTAACGGTAATCAAAATATAGTCGATTGCATAACCTTTTATAACTACATGTATATGTAGCTTGCAAGGTTAAAAGATAGATTTGTAGTAAAAAAAATTTACTATTTACAAACACGGGTCATTCACCAATGATTCATGGTGGCTAATGAATGATTTTTAATAAATACAAGCTCTCTTTGATCAAAGTAAATTAATGCGGTCATAATCTAAAACTTGCCGTATTCAGTAGGGATGAATTCTCACTACACAAATTAATTTAGATTACTTTCAAAATAACCTTTTCAGCAAGGATTATTTTACTTTATAATGTATGCGCAAAAGTAGTACGTTGTGCCACAAGCTAGAAATGCAAGCAATTGGTGGAATACTTTTTTTTTGTTAGTATGCTCATTCTTATGGTTAGTATTTACTTATTTATAGATTATATATCTTATCCGTAGACTGTTCAGGAGTCCTTCTCCTCTTCAGCCCTGGTCAATACATGTTTGTTGGTGTTGCGATGTTTTGTGTTATTGTATAGTTTGCAATCATGAGATGTGCTTGTATTTGGTGTAAAAAAAAAGAAAAAGTGTTTATTTATTTAATATTTAATAATGCATTAATTGGCTTAAATGTGTGTATTGATAAGTGGGGTGTAGTGTGCTTAGTGTGATTATTAAATTCGTCGTCCGGTTTCTTACTGGGTCGTTACCGAATAGACGGGGGGATGCGGAGGGCATATAGGATGTTGTCCAGGGAATATTCTATCTCCTCGGGGAGATCGTCGAGGAGTTGTGTAAGGATCGCTGGGGGATGTTTGAATTTTAATTTAGGCTTTTTCATGGGAATTGGGGAAAACGGTAGTTGTAGGGTGTGGTAAGGATCTCTTTGGTAGGGATAGTGTCGCCGAAGATTCTTTTATGTGCAAAGTTTTTCTGTGGTGTTTGGATTCTGTGTGTGATGGTTGCTATGTTTGCGTGTTGTGTCGTGGGGTCGCTAGGGTACCTGAGGGTACCCTTTGTATGCGTCTGAGGATTCGGCGTTCACACTAGGCGATAGAGGAAATGTGATTGGGGTTTATATTGGTGCATATTGGTAATTAGAATTTCGTAACAGGGCGGATGTATGTTTTATAAGTGTGTAGACGTGTTTTGGAGTGCAACCTTTAATTCTACCACGGAGGGCGCCCAGTAGGTTTTCACGGTTCCTAATCCTATTGAAGGAAGCCAATTGAGGGTTCTAGTAAAGAGGATTCCTAGGTAGGTGATTTCATCTTGGAGTGGGAATCTTTCTTGACTTAAGGCCAGGGAAACATGTCTGGAGGCTAGCTTTGGGAACTCATCTTCAGTGTAATTAGGATGGCGGAAGAGGATAGTTTGGGTTTTGGTGGGATTGACGGAGACTCTGCACTGGTTAGCCCAGTTGGAGAAGTTCCGCAGGGTTTTCCATATGAGGCGGGAGACCGTTTTGCTGTTTTGATTAACCGCCCAGAAGGCGGTGTCATCCGCAAACTGTGCAACGACTACTCCGGGTTGTGTGACTTCGGGAATGTCGGATGCGAAGATAGTGTATAGGATCAGGGCTAAGGCAGAGCCTTGCGGTATGCCTGCTGTAGGTTGAAAAGGATCGGGGAAGGTTTTCCCTACTTTGACCCAAACTGACCGATTGGTCAGGTACGAGAGTAAGAGTTTGGAGAAGGGGTCGGGTCGGGTTACGGATTTTGTGCAGGAGACTGGCATGCCAGACCCTGTCGAATGCTTGCTTAATGTCCAGAAACACAACCAGATTGCATTTCTTGTGATTGAATGCCCTGGTGGTCTCTGTAAGCAGCTTCAACAAGGGATCGTGACACGTTCGGTTTGGACGGAAGCCGAATTGGCTGTTGGGAAGAAGGTCGTTGAATTCTAGATGGTCCCTGAGTCGCCTGGCTAGAATCTCCTCAAAGCATTTTCCGAGGCAACACAGGAGGGAAATGAGTCTATAGGAGGGTGAGGTTAGGTCAGCGTGGGGTTTTGGTATTATGACGTTGGAGGCCGATTTCCAGTCCGTCGGGAAGTGAGAGAGGGTTAAGCATTTGTTATAAATATCGGAAACTATACGGAGGGCTAGGTCAGGTAGGTGCCGGAGGATTTTCATATTTAGGCCGTTACGACCTGGGGCTGAATTTTTCCCTTTTTTGAAATATGTTTGGACCTGGTTGGGCGTGATAAGGTCAAAAAAAGGACTCTCGTTATCGAGTTGGGTTTCAGGAAGGTTGAGGTTGCGGAATTCGTCAACGCGACCCTTGAGAAGTGCATTGAACCGGTTATCGAACTGGGGATCATCTGGGGATTGAAAAATGGATTGAATGTGGTGACCAAAGAAATCGGCCTTTTCTTGGTCGGAGGAGATTATGTTGCCCTGATGGTCGGTTAGGTGGAATTTTGGATTTACTTTTCTTCTGGTCAGTCTATCGAACTGTTGCCAGAAGAGTGGAATACTTGGGAAGCTTGCTTATGCAACCTCGACCACATTCGTGGTGGGATATGTGTAACGGGAAATTCACTCTGTGTTCAGGCGGCAGGATCGGATTTTGTTTTAAATAAAATTAAATTAATTATTGATTTTTTAATTATATCTATACTCTAAAATTGTTTATCATCTCAACGAGGGGAGTAGTATAAAAGGATTGCCCCTTAATACAAAAAATTGTTGCTTAATTAACGGCTTAATTACCAACGGCTCTGTCACCTCGGAATTCAAAATTACACAAGTGAATTGCCTGTATTTTCACATATGTTACCGTTTGAATGTAATTTTTATTATTTCTGTTTTACACAATAGAAAGTTAATTAACAGATAAATTTTACTTGTACTATCTTACGGTTGATATACGTTAAAGAAGCTGTTTAACGTTTTAATTAGGTTGTTTAATATTGAAAGACATTGATTGAAGCTCATTTTATTTCCATTGATAGTATATGTAGGTTAAAATGGTCTACACGGTTATCACAGTTATACGTAACGGTAGTTATAGGCGGCTAGAAAATATGTTATTATCATCTTTAACATTGTTATGTGCTTTCTTTTCAATAAAATTTATTCACATGATTATTGGATTATAACTTAATTAATTTACACATACGGTGCAAGTACTAGTTATTAGTCTAATTGAGTATTGACTAGCTATATTCGTCTAAAACCAGTTTTTATTTAGTTATCTATTTTTAACCCGAATTAATGTAAAAGACTTTTTTGTAGCTTCCATTCAAGATTTAAAAATGTAAACTTTCACGATTATTACACATAATTGAAATACTTATCTTTTGGGTTTTAAATCGTATACCTATGAATTTATTTTTATATAAATATGTACGTTTTGATAACAATTACGGTTGTCATCCACAATAAATGGTAATATCTTTTACTGAGGGCGATAACTGTAATTGCTATCGAAAGGTATACATTTATATAAAATATACATAAAAAAGTGCAGGATTTAAAACCCAAATGATAAGTGTTTCAATTTAAGATGTACATTATAAAGTACGTTATCTTACATAACATTAGTCATATTTTTAATTCAGAAATGATAAAAGAAAATAGATATTCACATTTAACGGCGTTGTCTTTTAATTCTTTTATGTTTATCATGAAAACAAATTTGTTTCAAACACAAAAGACATTTGAAATTGGGTTTCTTTTGCAATTCATTACATAACGTTTTACAGGTTGATTAATTGTATTCCCTATGCCATGCCTTATCAGTATCTAACTGGCATTTATTTATTTTTACGTAAGTTTCAGTTAACTCAGGGCTTTGATTTCAGATTAATTATGTTTAAGTGCATAATTTTACTTCAATATTTTGGTTTGGTACGGGCTACTAGACGTTTGCAAATTTTCTTATTAATCAATCAAAATTTATACGGGATGTTGGGAGCTACATACAATTAATGCTACTAATTTTATGCTAATTACTGGCTACTTGCGTGGGGAAAAAACAATAATCTTCACACGTTGAATTATTTAGTTAGTCATTTGCAAATTATTATACAAATTAATATTAAACTTTTTGGAAGTTACTAACGCAATTTAGTATTTTATAAATTTCTAAATTGGGATAAAAAGTGGTTAGCGTTTTAAAACATAAATTTCTAGGTGTGGATAAGGATTTCTTTGTAGTTTAAAAAAATTGTATAAATTCGAATAATTCGATCAATTTATTTTTACAAACAATATTGAAATTTATGTTATTGGTAGTGTCATCTACGAATGAAATAAATAAATATTAGTCAAGTCATCCACTTTATTTGTGCAGTTTTCTGTAATTTGGATAACTACGAACAAGAAGGATTATAGGAACTCTCTTCATTAATCAAAATTTATATTTCCCTCCAAAATCATACGAGAGGAGGCTTCCTGATAAAACATTATTGCAAAGCCAGTTTATCAGTAGCTTTTGTGGAAAATTGTATCCATTTTAAGAATGAACTGAACAATTTGATTAAGAGTGATTTTGGTGTATTAAATCGAATTTCATTAGTGTTGATGTTGAGACTGATCGTAATCATGAATTTCTAAATAAGAGTGCCAGTGTTGGGGCCAGGGCAAACAAAGGTTCTTTGTGTATCGAAAAATAATAACATGCACATGTTTTAAATGTAACTAAATATAAGTCACCTCCAAATACAAGCAACCACATGAAAATATGCAAATACCCACACTTGTATAGTCTTTACCATTTGTATTATTAATGTTATCAGCGGCAAATCTTCGCATAATAGCTGAAAGAAAGCTTAAAAAACACCACATACCTATAGTACAACTCAGAGTTCAGTATTGAATGGTTAATGGCGCCACTGCAATCGATATTTATCGGTAAATCACTATGGACTAAGTTGTACAATTTTGAATGACTGCTTAAAACAAGTTAAAGTCCACTCGGCGGATAACTAACATAATTCTCACATGTAAAATTCGTAAAATTCATTTTAATCTTCAAAAGCCACCTAAACTATGTCTGAGTATACTGATCAACTATATTCTAAATAATTAATAAATCGTCACTCCCTTAGTTTTTAAAATATTTGCAATACTTCTTAATGGTTGCGTTAATAACGCATAAATATATAAACTACTGCAATAAATTCTGAAAGGCATTTTTGACACAACGGTAACAAATATGCTTTTCCAAAATCAATAAATTACCTCTCGTATGTGAAGTAAACTTTTGTTCACAAATCATAAATAATTTAATTTATTTTACTAACCAGCTATGTTGTAGTGATTGTAAGTTGTCAAACCTGAAACTGGTCGTACTAAGTGTAGTAATCAAATTATCCCACAAACCTTTAAGAAATGCGAACTTTTTGTAAACGCCCGGTAATGTAAACTGTAAATACTCAAAAGTATTAATTTGTTTAATTGCATGCTAATGTACGTTAAAAATTTCAGATAAACACAAAGGCGTAATTGAAAATGTAAACTTTCACTTAACATATATGCCTGTCCGTAGAATGAACGGTATCGGATTAACAAGGAGGATTGTCAATATATGGTTCTATTGTGCTTGAAACCGCCTTAATGCTTTGCTGTCTCGTACTTATTGTACGTGACAAGAGAAGATGGTATATTATGAATAATGCCTCTATTTCTGCCGAACAAAAGCGTTTGCAACTTTCACACATAATGACAAGGCAATAAGAATCAGATGCAGGTAGAATAGAAATTCAATAGGTATAATAAAATGCCAGTGGTTCTCAACACTGCTTTAACATTATATAATTTGTGAAGAAATGCAACTTTTGTATAATAAAAATAATAATCGATTACTAATTACCTATAAGTAATTTCAATTGACACCTTTCATTATACTTATAACAACAATAACAAATACATTTTATTATAGTTAGTAAATATTAATTAAATTACAAAGATATACTTTTATAATTAAATGTAAAAATTATAATTGTCATTCGGCTTCAGATTCATCACTTCCTGAGTCATCCAAATCTTGGAAAAGATCATCGTCATCACTTTCTTCAGTGTTAACTGTGAAAATAAGAGGTCTTACTTCATCCACAATCTCTTCATTAACAAAAGTATCTTTAATTATTTTATCCGTATGATCAATACATTTTTGCCATATTTCCGCACTAACTGTTTTTCGGCATTATATTAATGGTTAGTTTATATAAACGCTTACTCAAAGAATAATGATAATATAGATATTGCAGTTGTTTTATTTATACCTATATGTACCTACTAAATGGTATAATAATCTATTATTAATTACTTATTGTTACAGTATTGCATATTTATTTGGATTCTTTTGTAATTGGAGTACACTAAAACGTCATTACCATACTTAGGTATACAATGAACTTTCTAAATGTAAATTGAAATACCTATACTTAATCGAATATTCATTATTATGAATGGCTTTTATAAATGTTTATTATAAAAACTTGCATTCTTCCATAAATTTTAAATGTAATGTTAAAGGAGTGTTGAGATCCACTGTCATTTTATTATACCTATTGAATTTCTATTCTACCTGCATCTGATTCTTATTGCCTTGTCATTATGTTGAAAGTTGCAAACGCTTTTGTTCGGCAGAAATAGAGGCATTATTCATAATATATCCATCTTTCTTTGTCACGTACAATAAGTACGAGACAGCAAACATTAAGGCGGTTTCAAGCACAATAGAACCATATATTGACAATCCTCCTTGTTAATCCGATACCCGTTCAGTTCTACCGGACAGGCTTTAATAAAATACTTATCTTTTGGGATTTTTAATGGTGTACTTTAAATTATACAATCTAAACGTTTCGATAACACTTACAGTTATCTTCGTCAGTAGTAATGTTTGTTAAAATGTTAAAGATGTAGTAAACAATTTTGTCAAATTTGAAAAATTAAAACATAAACATAAGCCTGCTATTAGTATAACAGTTTGCAAACATAAAGCCAACTATAAAATTTGTTTATAAAGAATAACTAGGTCATAACCTAGTTATTCTTTTGTCAGAAATGACGTTAATAACAATTTGTTAATCTTGAGATCTTGATCATTAATTTATACGTTACTAAAATATAACCTTAAGCTACAAATTACAATGTCAAACACAATTATATACTTCACTATGCTAATAGACAGCTGACAACATTTAAACAAATTTGTTAGGTTATTGGCTTTATTTGGTGTATGTTTGTATACAAATCTAAACGTTTCGATAACATTTACAGTTATCTTCGTCAGTAGTAATATAATTTTTGAGAATTGTTTCAGATGCTGAAACACCCTTATGAATTTGAAAAAGTGTAATGGTGAAAGTTTACATTTTCATAAAATCCAATAAACTTTAAATACGGATATGGATATTATAAATAATATCCATATAATGTTTATACCTTTTTAAAAATATTATGCCTTATTCGAACCCTAGGATAACTCATAATCTATCTTACAATGAAGGCACAAAATATCATTGTGTTAAAAAATCAAAGGAACCACGATAATAGAAATAATAATAGAAAGAAACAAAATTACGCCCCTTGATGTTCAAATTCTAAAAAAACAACCTTATTTACGCATGGTTCTTACATAGTCTAGTAGTGTTCCTTCCACCTGAGCAGCTGACAGGAGGTGCTCTACTTATATTTGACCGCAATGACCTCAATATCCTTAGTTTTTTTCGGATTTTGAGAGCTAAGCTGTTGCGGACGTACGAAACGGTACTTTATATAATTTGAAAGCAAGCACGCGCAAATTGAATTGTTCAAAATCTGCTTAATTTAATTGAAAGCGGCGCGAGTACACCACAATTGTCTTCCAAATACGAAAGTACTTTAAAATCGCAATACTTTTTCATAAAACCAAATTGACACTTTTTAATGTTACGATACACTCTGGTTGTAATTTCAACTTTTGCTTCACGTTACGGTCTTATTTATGTATAACAATTAACAAGTATTTGTATTTAATTTTCCACGGCTTCTCAAACTATATAATTAAAAGGATTTAACGTAACGTCTGCTTTTACTTCTTAACCTCAGATCAAAATTGAAAAATGTCTTTTCCGGCACACAAAGTTATATTAGCACACTAACATAACAATTAACAGTGTAGTCCCTTCCTAAGAAGCTGTAATAACTATATAATTACTCACACAAAAGGTACCTTTACACTTACAACTCTTTCCTGCGCGATTAGAGCGTCCCGTTCCAGTCTTCCGCGAAAGCGTGCTAGAGTAAAAGCTTATAATCGCTCGGTTTCAAGACGCGTTCAAACACGCACGTAAATCACCAGCGATTTTCGTGTAGTTAAAAAATTTTGTTTTCGCGCGGTTATTTTGTGCAGTTTTTATGTAGTAGTAAATAAATTTTATTTTACAAGTCCACTTTATCCTTTATTTCTTTATCGCTTTTATTTTTTATTTTTTTAATGAGGCCCTTAATTATTAATAATTAGGTTTAGGATTTATATGCATTTGCATGTTTTTCTTGCTCACCTAATAGACTTCAATTCTTGTCTATGCGAATCCAATACATGAGGCACTTCTGTAAAGTTAAAAGTGCATACGAATGCATGGCTTTTCAATAAATGCATACATATTCTCAACAATCTCTGTGAAAGTGAATTTTTTAACATTTTTTATACTTAGGTATTAATTTCACATTTCAGTAGCAAAACTATTATTGTTGGTTGATTCTCTTTTGGGAATTTTACAAGCAATTTGAAATAGTAGTTCAGTTACTTAAATACACCGGTCGCTATAAAACGAATTTTTAAGCTGCTTATTATTTTATTAGTGCATGTATTAATACTTCTGTATAAATATTTAATTTTGGTGTTTGTTAGATAATATAACAGATTCACGGTATTGGTCGAAAGAAGTTATCACAAATTTTATAAATAAATATATAAATCTAATCTGTGTTTGTGGGGAATTAAATCACGAGCTTACACCTATAGGAATTAAAAAAATTCTGCATAGAATCAATTGGTAGATTTTTTTTGCAAAAAAGTGCAAAGTTTTCGGGGCTCTTTTCGAAAAGAAATGAAAAAGATGGAAGACTCGAAACGAAGCAGGGCCGGTACGGATGACATTTACACTCCGACCTGCTTCTGTTCACTATTGACCAGGAACTACCAACGCCGAGTATTTCAAATATCGAGGAAGAAGCAAAAACAAAAACAACGCAAGAATTTGAATTACCAGAAGGCGCTGATGATGATGGTACAGAAGGAAATAATGCGCAGGTAATTTTTGTGCCTACCTATTAATTAAAAATGCAAAGCATATACAAATTAAGCTTTTCCTTTGGCTAACATTTCGTCCTTCTTTTCCATCAGAATTGAAATACTTGGTATAATTCTCGATTGGTTTTAGCAGCTACGGTAGTTATTTTTTTCTTACAACTTCCTAAGCTTATCATATCATTCGCATTGTTTCGCCAGTCACCCATCTGCAATTCTTTAATTACTAGGATTTTCTTGATCAAACGAAGTTGATGTTGTATATGAAGTATCATGCTACCTAAAAAAATTATGAAGAGTACAAATAGCAAACACAGCGTAGCATATATTTTCCGGGAACTTCATATTTATTGGTATATGAAGAATTCTAAATCGTGCTGCCATTAGACCGAATGCATTTTCTGAAATATTTCTGGCACGTGATAGTCGATAGTTGTAAATTCTTTTACTATAAGAAAGATCTCTTTGAGGGTATGATTTTAAAAAATGCTCATGGAAAGAAAATGCTTCGTCGCCCAAAAAATACAAAATTATGGTTATTTTCCGTTTCAGTATTGTTTCGTAAATGTAACGGTCCTAAAACCATCATAAAGATTAAGACTTATAGGTTTACTCAAATAAGGTACCTACTACTTAATAATTTATTGTAAAGTTGTGTGCTTTCAATTACTCCTACATCAGAAATTCTTCAATTTTTTCCAACATCGAAAAAATAAATTCATAATTAGAATTGACGAGGGCCATCAAAACAATACTATAAAAATTCTTGTAATTATAATATTGTGCCCCTGACCGAGGAGGAGGTACAATACGTATATGTTTGCCATCGAGGGCTCCTCCACAATTTATAAATTGCCATTTCTTTTTTAAATCCGGCCGCTACTTCAAGCCAATCTTGCGGTGTAGATGGGAACTGAAATTATAAATAATTTTTTAAATGTATTAACACTGCCTTCAACATCTCAACAACATTCAAGTTCACCTGCCCCCAAGCCGATCCAAAATTAAAAAAGGAAGAGAAAACAAAATACCCAGATAGAATTTATCAACTTTTGCAAAGATGAGCTTGCAAAAGTGATTCCCTCGATGAATTTGATGCAGCTGCAATTTAGTGGACAAAAAAAAAGAATAAAAAAAAAGAATCCAACCCAAGCTATTTAGACAGACATACTCATAAATCAAATCGTGAACCTGGGGGTTATTAAATAAATTAGCAGAAACTACGATTATAACGCATCAATTATTAACACCGCTTTCACAACGTTTCACCCACAAGCCCATGTAGTGCTGCTTCATCAACAGTCCGAACTTCCCTATTACAATCTTCACATGTAGCAGGAATGACAACTTATGATGAACAGGCCAGTCAGGGCTTCACTAATCTGTAGCGTTTAGGTTTAGGTTTTCTTACAGCAAAATGTTTACGTTTAGTTTTCAATAAAGCAAATGCTCTTACCTTCAAATACGTTTTTCTTAAAACTTTATATATGGCCTCACATGTCTCAGATATAATTTTACATAAAGGTGGCGCAGATATTCCAGTTGAAAATTTCAAATCTTCAAAAGGATGACCTATGGCTAAGTATCTTGTAACATCCATTATTTCGGATGTTACATTATTTAAGCAGATAGCTATTAAAGTCATTTGTTCACTGCTGTTCCTATCATCTTCTTATTTAACGTTGTTCTCATTATGTTATTTTCCTAAAGTAAATCATTTAATATTCAAAATTGTTGATGGTCACTCTTACTTAACTACATTTTTAGAATTTGGAACCACTGGTTACAGTTCGTAACATTGAATGTTATTTAGTGAGTTCTTAAAAAGAACGTTTCTTCTTCCTGTTTCAAATTTGTGCAAACCATGCTTTAATGCCTAGAAGAATCAAATAATTTCTGGATTTATTTGATCCATCGACGAAAGTAGGATTTATATTTGTTCTTCAGTATAAGAAATGATTAATTGATATTGTTTATTTCTACGCATTTTGCCGATAAAGCGTTCAGGTATGCCTCGCTTCCTTTATTATTTTTTTTTGTGTTTAACACTTTCTTTACTTTCATCCATCACCACAGTTGTGTTGTAATTTAAAATTACATACTTTAAGGAAAATACTTTAAATATCTCGATATTTGAAGTTTGGTTACTAACACAAGTTTATCTCGGTAATTTCTACTTTGTGAACCTCGTGAAGGTAATGTATTCAAAGGGGTTACTTGTGTCTTATAAATTACAGAGGTTCGACTTCCACTTCTACTTTTGCTTCTACGTTTGTTTCTACTATTACTTTACTCTGGGGATAACTCAGATAACCATAAATGTATTTTTACTCGTTCAATAACTACATACACATCTGCAACTAACTCCGACAACAAGAATAATTCCTAAGCTAAGTTAAAATATAATTATATGCCTTTGGGTGTGAATGCAAATACACTTTTAAATTATGTAAATGTACATCTTTCCTTACCTTGTCATAAGTTCACTTAAAGTAATTATTTCACTTTAAAATTTAATATAGTTATCTGCATTATTTTTAAGACAGGTAATATTACATATTTACATTTACATATTTCGATTTGTTCATAGATATTATTTCTTTTTGTAAACATAGGTTATCCACAGGTAAATGCATTTATCGTATCGAGCTCTATGTATTATTGTTGTGTTATTAACTATATGATGTTTAGTTGTCTCATTGGGAGACTAATCTATAATTGACTGCTATTGTTTAAATAATGTATTATTTGGTTTTTGTTATTGTACATTCTAAAATATATTTAAATGTTTTGTCGGGTGGCCTGTGCATTTGAATTAGCAATAGCAATTTTGATGCTAATATAATTTTTCTTGTTTTACTAAAAAGATATTATAAATTCCAACTTCATTAGCTTGGGATCATCCTAATTTAATTTAATTTGACTTGAACGTTTCATGCTTCATTTCATTGTTTTTTTACTATAATTACAGTGAATTACTGTAGGTACTTATCTTATTGTATAATTACTTCTCCGTGTTGTGAGTTACCTTTCCTGTTTCGAGTTTTGAGGAAAAGGCTCTTTTTTTTGTATCTTACTTAAAAACTCGTGGCGTCAAAATGTCTGTCCTTCGTTCTACATATATCTTTCTTTCCTTTCTCTCTCGGACCTCAATGTTCCCCACGCATCCAAGTGCTCTCTAGCTGCTAGTCGAGGTGCCCTTCTCCCTCTCCTTCCTATTTCCTTTTTTTTGCATACGTGCTCAATAGCGGTGCACGTTACCATCTTAATGTAGTTGTTAGTGTCTCCTCAGCACTTATGTATTCACGCATTTTCGTATCTTGTCTAGCAATTATTGGAGAAATCAAATCTAACAAAATTCAAAATGATTCGGAATCCATTCTCAAATAGTTTCTAAAGTCCATAGCAACTCATGTAACAGAGACAATTGTCCATATCTGTTGCTGTTTTCCAACCAAGATTTTCTCCAACATCTTCTTTGTCTCTTATTTGTAATATTCATATACACAGCCAAGCACAAATCCACTTTTAATTTTCGTTTTTTAGTTATTTTATCGATTTCAATTTAAAACACGCGTTAAAACTGTTGAAAGTTTCAACGTTCCAAGAGCCACGATTATCACGCGGGAAACTGGACACTTTTCGATTTACATGAGCACTTTTAACTGGACTATTCAGGAGTCTACTTCCTCTTTAGTTCTGGGTTATTTGTGTGTTAAGGGGGTTGTTTATTTTGTGTATTGTATTAGCGCATACAATGTAGTGCGTGGTGTTAAGTGGTTGCAAAAATAATATTATTAATAAATATTATATTATTTTATCGGTTTCCTTGATCGTTACGAGTGGTCGTCTTCGCTTTCGATTTCGATGTTCTGGGTGGGGATAGCTGGAGGGTGCTTACATTTTTTTTTCGGCTTTTTCCTGTAGGAAAAAAGACGTGAGTAAGAGGAGTATATAGAGTACGTAGTATATTTTTGGTGGCTTCTCTTTTGCCGAATTTCCTACAGTGTGTGTAGTTTGTTTGTAGCGTTTGAAGTCGTTATGTGATAGATGTAATGTTGGCGTGGTGTATGGTGGTTTCGTTTGGTATTCTGTAATGTAATCGGTGAGAAGTACCGGGACACCTTTGGCCGCTATTTTGTTTTTTTGTGACGTCACCATCTTCGGTCGCCATTTTTTATATGCCCACGTGGGGATCGTATTTTTTTCACCTGAGAATAAAAAAATTTAATCTGTTATTAATATTTATTAGGGTTGTTTTTATCAAAGGAGATTGCATAATTGTTATTACATTTCTTTTAATCCTACCTACAGATTGTGACCTTTTTACCTATACTAAAATTTTATTTATGCATTGGTGGTTGCATTCTAATAAGGGGTATTAGTCTTGTAAGACGGGAATCTGTTCGCGGGCTTAGCCCCAGTCATAAAAATCGTATTCTAATAAGAGACCCTGGTCTCGAAGGCATAGATGCCGTAAGACTAAAAATTAAAAATGAATGAAAATGATTAAATCGTATTATTGATGTTTTATAGAAGCAGATGGACTTGGTATTTTTTTTAGTTAACATGTCTATTAAAATTATTACAGGTAATGTAAGCCTAAAAATTAAATACGGATGAAAAATGATTAAATCGTATTATTGATAGAAGCAGATGGACGTGGCGTTTTTAAGTTAATATGTATTTTATGGTTATTAAAATTATTACAAGTAACATAATACTAAAAATTAAATATGAATGAAAATGATTAAACCGTATTATTGATAGAAGCGGATAGCCTTGGTATTTTTTAAAGCAGGTGTTTATGTCTATCTCACATGAAGTTCAAATATCATTCTGCCGGGTATAAATTTTTTGTTTTTTTTTTGTAAAATAACTCAATAACTATGAAAGATAGGCATGAGACATGTTTTATAAAAAAGTTGGCTTATTACTTAATCAACATTTTTCCGTAAAAAAACATGTCATTCCATTTAAAAAAATTGAGATTTTGTGTTTTGAAGATTATGATTTTGTGAATAGTTTTGGCAACACCCTGCATAATATTTTCAAAGTAAGTGTGTCTCTGCACTAGTAACCTGCAAAATATTTTTCTTTAAGGATTAAGGATATCAAATAAAAAAAGTATGCCCTTTGTCAACGACACGCGAAAATCGCGATTTTTTTAAAAAACATTAAGTATCTCAAAAAGTACTAATTTTAGATGATAACAAACCTTAATAAAACCGATTCAGAATTTATAGAAGAATCAGAAAATGTAATAAAATACAGGGTGTCCTATTTAAAAAAATGAAGTTTCGTGTTCTCCAGTTCATATGAGACACCCTGTATAAACGAAAATATTTTCTTTAAATGTGGATTTGATTACTGAAAAACTTTTATATTTAAACTTTTTTTCTATCCCTATTGTGTAAGGAGATATCCTCCGTTGTCGAACTCCGCGGACAGCCTGTATACAAACATTTATGTTTGCACTGGCAACGTTGATATCCTTGTGAATGTATTGAGCTGTCGATCAACCTTTTCCTTACTGTCTTGATCTTTGGTTAAATCTAGGAGGTTGTTTTTATCCATAATTTTTTTTTTACATGGATCTGTTATATTTGTGCTTCATCGTGAAAGAAAAAAAGCACTGATTTTCTAGTTTTTAAACTGCATTACTAATTGTGAGGTTTGTTAAATCTTGAACTATACGTTTACTTTCCTATTAATACGTATCAAAAGGATTATCGCTAATTTCTGCACAGGATGTGTCGGTTTTACCTAAAGTATTGTTAATTTTTTCTTTCTTTTAGCCATTCGTAGACTTCGTACTTTTTTGGTCAGTATCCTTATACCGCGCTGAATAGAAATAGGTAAACTTGCCATCTCAAAATAGACGAAGAAAAATGAAAAAAAAACCTATAATTCATGCTGTAAGCACTTTTTTAAACCTTCCTTCGATTGGGACAAGTGAAAACGACTCGCTTAAGCAGTACTGGAAATGTAGGAATTGATTGTAATAAAAACAGTCATGTCGATACATTGTCAATAGATGCACTAAGCAATAGGGAAGGGGGCAGGCTGCGACAACCGTAGTCAAAGTGCTAAGAGAATTATGAATTATACCTAAGGAATTGAATTACAAATTAACTATAAAGTTGTCTTGGGAACTAACATCTTTGTTATTACTTTATCAACTGCGATAACTGTGATAATTGAACGCTTCACTCATACGTGGTGATTCGTATCAAAGGGTTTCTTTTAAAGAAAGAAAACAGTTTTCACCCCCTGTAACTTTAGGCTAAGATTTGAATATCAATTTATTTCAATAATTTATCTTAAGTCATTATGGAAGTTGAATTTGCTATTGTCAGACAATTATGAGATACCTTGCAAATGCGTTTTATTTTATTACGTATTACTAATGCCGAGTGTACTTGTCAGATTTTTAAACATTAATACAAGCCCCGGTAAAACATCTAGCTCAGATTTATGCGAGTTCGTAAAAACTAATTTGCTTATATTTATCGACGAATGTATTGCCTTTTAAATAAATTGAAAAAATTCTTCATCAACTAATAATTTCAATTGTATACAATTTTGTGAGAAATAAAGAAATTGAAATACACAACTTACTACAACTAAATTTAATACAAAGCTAACACTGCCATGGTATTAACACAGTTATACAATAAGCGCAATAAAATTTAATTCAGTAGTTATCAGTTATACAACTATTCTATACTGGCGTAAACAAATATAAATTTCAACAGTAGCTGTACATAAAAAACAAAAGAAATCATTGATTAGCTACATGGGATAAATATTTTAACTTAGAAATAATGGGTGTTCGAGTGCAAAATTAGCCAAAATGTACATAAAACAATTTGAATATTTTATTGAAATCAAACTTTACTTGTTCTTAATGTTTTTAAAGTGTAAAACAGTATACTGGTAATTTACTTAATTAATTCTTTCTAAATTACATATGAATTTAAATCAACATCACAATGTTTGCACTCTTATTAAACACACTAAATTGTGCCAAAGTGGATCATCTGAACACATAAAAAGCCGGTTAAATCAGTACAAAATAAATAAACACAAAACTACTAAAACATGTAATGAAGTATTACAATCCATGTATGGTAACTAAACGACTCCAACTAAAGCGGATTGTTTCAAATATTCCCAAATATTTCCATCGAAGGATTAAAATGAAAATATTCTCATAAATGTTCGATTTAATGTATTCCACAGTATCTTAATTAAAATATCTCGTTCAATGTGTTTCAATTAAGATAACGAAATCAAAGCATTTCAATTAGAAAATCTTAAAGTATTTCTAGTTAATTGATTCAATATAGTAATCGATTGTATCTAAGTAGCCTAAAGCAAAGGTCCCTATTCAAAAGGAATCAAAGCATCCATCTACCAATCACAACGTTTTAAACATTTTATGATAGCTAGAAGAAATAGAAAATTCGGGTACTGTCCGCCTTCATCAAAAAACTTAAATAGCATAACTTTAGTTCCCTTCATACCATGTATGCTATCAACTTAAAATTTTAATGATCTCATTCAATAATGAACGTTAAGGAAACAACTCGGCAACCGAAATACTGGGTAGGTGTCTACTGCGTGGACGGGGGATTGCTCCTTAACTATTAGAGATATCAAAACCAATTTTGATGTGGTAATACACGATCATTAGACCTACATTCTAAAAATATTTAGGTATATACACTGTGATTGACAAAAATATGCCAACCTAAACCTGTGTTTTTTAAATGGAACACCCTATATACTTTTGCATTTTTGGATTCACTGTTACATTTAGAATAAAAGTATAGAAATTTGTATCTGTATCACTAGCTGTTTTGCAGATATCTTCACTTTAGTACCAAAATAGAAGTTAACTGTGGAACCACGTTGCGAGCGCTGTCACCATGATTTAATGTTATACCACCGACTATTAATAATCGTCTACTAACAAACAAACTGGAAAATTTTTCAAAAACATGTGAAATTACACAGAATAATTAAATTATGCGCAATGTAATTTTTCTCATTTTTTCAAATGCAACACCCTGTATATTTTTTCACATTTCGATTCCCCGTGAAAAGTAGATACTAATTGATAATAGGTTACATAGCCATAAGTATCTACTTTCACGAAAATGAAAAATATGCAATGATTCATTTGAAAATTGAGAAAATTACATTTCGTAAATTAATCATTCTGTATAGTTTTACATGTTTTCGAAAAATTTCCCAGTTTGTTGTTAACATATTAATGTCGGTGTATAAACAGATTTACAAAATCGCGGTGACAACGCTCGCATCGTGGTTCAAAGTTAACTTTTTGGTACTAAAGACGATATCTTCAGAACGGTTAGTGATACAGACACAAATTCTAACTTTGTTCTAAATGTAACAGTGAATAAAAATATACAGGGTGTTCATTAAACACAGGTTTCTGGCATATTTTTGTCAATCATGTATATCGTAAATATTTTTAGAATGTAGGTCAATGATCGTATCACCAAAATGGTTTTGATTCTCTAATAGTTAAGGAGATATCCTCCGTTCACGCAACATCATGTATACTGTATAAACGCGTCATAGAGCTTGTGTTGTGTTCTCAAGTTTAATATTGCTTAAATTCTTCCTTTTCCAATATTTACATTTTAATCCTGAACCACTCAACAGATTCGAATATTCTTAGTCTCGTTTGAAAGACCAATTTATGATCTTTTGAAGGGTGTTTTTGTCGGAGCGTTTAGTTTTAAATTAAAAGGCGTTCTCTGAACCGATTACACATTTTGGTGATTTTTGGTAAAAAACTAAATAGAACGGTACTTTTTATTTGACAGATCGTTACGCGGGTTAAAATCACCTAAATGTTAGTGAAAACCCCACGACATAAAACCATCCGTTTCCGATTTATACGAAAATATTTAAAAATTTGAGTACCGGAATCGGAACAATTTACATATACGGGGAAAATAAATCACATATCCATGGTAACCGCTAAATTGAAAAGATCACTGATTTGACATTTGTCAAAAGTTACTTCTCAGAGTTTCTATGTCTTGTATGTATCTTTTAATCAATTTGGGGGGAGGGGGGCATATGATATTTACTAACGCGGAAGCATATGATATGCTGCGCATCTATTTCCAGCGCTTCGAAAATAATTCAATTGCTTCCGTCGCGACGATATGCAATGCAATTTGCACAAAGAAGACATTTTTCTCGAGAAATGTTTTCAAGATTGACCAGGCGATTACGGGAAACTGGCAACGTGCAGCCGATTCAAGCACCTGTAAGAGTTTGTAGAACACGCACGGAGGAAAATATTATCAACGTTTTGACCTACGTGCAATACGATCCCACCTTCAGCACCAGAAAAATTTCCGACGGCTTAGGAGTTCCAAAAACAATTGTCCACGAGATTCTTCAAAACAATAATATACATCTCTACCACATTGTTTTACATCAGGCATTAAATCTTACTGATTTTGATCATAGACTCAACATTGTCACTGGCTCCTAAATATCCAAATTTCCTGTTACGCATATTATGGACGAGAAAGCCACTTTTAGAACCACAGGGGGTGTGAATTTGCATTATATGCATTGCACGTAGAACATCAACATCGTTGGAGTTTGAACGTATGGTGCGGAATGCTGGATGAAGCAATTATAGGTCCACATTTTTTTGATCAAACCCTTAATGGGGTGAGGTTCTTAGAATTTTTGAACGTTTCCCTTCCACCACTTCTAGAAGACGTCTCCTTGGAGACAAATAGCTACATCTGGTTCCAGCGTAATGGTTGGCCGGCACATTATGACCAAAACGTACGTCGGCATTCATGTGACCAATATTCGAATCGTGCTATTGGAAGAGGAACTCTATTTCTCTGGCCGCGCGTTCACTGGATCTTACTTGTTTAGATTTCTACCTATGGGGTAGACTGAAAGACTTGGTTTTCTAAGAGAAACCAACACCAGGGAAAATGTAAGGAAAGAATACGAAATGCCATTAGAAGCTTGTCCAGGGCCGAAATTGAATCAGTGGTTTTTTCTACCCCAATTAGATTAAATAAATGCACCGATAATGACGGAAGACATTTTGAAAATTCATGAGCTATTTCTGGCTAAACTTTCTTTGTGTATATAGTTCTAAGATTTTTATGCTTCTATTTTATTGTTATTACTGATGTTCGATTGGTCCGTTGCCTTTAAACACGCTTCAAAACCAGTCCCAAGCCTGGATAAAGTGTGAAGGTAGACAAGACGCAACATATTAACATTGTTACTAAGTGGGGGTATAATTTAATTTTAAGCTGCGTAACGGTCTGTCAAATAAATAGTACCGTTCTATTTAGTTTCGCCAAAAAATCACAACAATCTATAATCGCTGTAGAGAGGACCCTCTAGTTTATTTGTTTAAAACTAAACGCTTCAACAAACAATTTGGATTTTTCCGAATCATATTTAGGAGCCAGTGACAGTGGTTGAGTTTATGATCATAATCAGTATGATTTAATGCCTGATGTAAAACGATGCGGTAGGGGTGCATATTATTGCTTAGAAGAATCTCGTGTTTCTGGAACCTCCAAGTCGTGGGTCTGGTGCTTAAGGTGGAATCGTATTAGACGTAGGCCAAAACAATGAATAGGCTGCGCGTTGCCAGTTGACCGTAATCGATTGCGGTATTCAAATTTTTAACATTTTCTTGTATAAATCGAGAACGAGTTATCACGAAGGGTTTTTCACTAAATTTTAGGTAATTTTAAGCCGCGTAACGGTCTATCAAATAAATAGTACCGTTCTATTTAGTATTTTCCAAAAAATTACAAAAATGTATAGTGGCTGGAGAACGCCTTCGAGTTTATTTGTTTAAAACTAAACGCTCCAACAAAAAGCACCCTTCAAAATACTATAGATTGCTCTTTCAAACAAGACTAAGGATATTCGAATCCGTTGAGTGGTTCAGGAGATATTAAAATGTAAATATTGGAAAATGCATTAGCCTCCCCTCATTTATTATGAGACATACGGAAAAATGTCGCAAATCAAAATGATGCGGTATCACCAAGCCCTCAAATGATATTTTCAAAGTTATATCTCTCGCTCAATTTTCGAAGATAAAATGAATTGTGTTTTTCCGTAGCAGTTACGCCCCCTATCGGTCGAGCTACGAACTTCAAAATAATTTCCAGCCATTTCTCTTACTTGCTTTACTTATAAGCATTTTTCCAAACCTCTAGGCCTTATCACTGTCGAGATAGAGAACGCTACGTACCCTTGTCTGGACACCCCGTACACATTTGCAATGTATTACTTTAAAAATTCTCTTCGGACATTAGAAGAATTTAAATATTAACGGATTTTTAATGTATAACAGCAAGTTAACTGATTTAAGTTTACTTTAAAAGGTGAATGTATAATAATAAATTCACTTTGGGTTTGAACAAACCGTTAAATTGAACTACTGCTCTCCCACTAGATGCTCGTAATCAATAGGATAAATTGAAATGGTAGTCAGTTATTAACTTCTTGATCTAAACTGGTGCTAATTCATGGAAAATAATAAAGTACAAGGGGTACGTTATTATTTTGTTGCCAATAATTATTATACGAAATAGCTTTCTTAGCTTTCTGTCAATCATACATGGATTACATTACAACAACCAGTAGCTAGATTTGTTCTTTTGTAAAATTTTTAATTAACGGCTTAGCCACATGTTTGATTTTACTGCCACTTAGTGGCAGTGGTGGAAGGTCGTGTGTTTCAGACCAGAATCTTCATTTATATTCATTAAAACCGTAGTTTGGTGAGAAACAGTTACCACTATTGAATCTGACTGTTTCGTAGCACTGTGTTACTTAGTTATTTTGTTTACCTATGTGATTTCTTGTACAACTTCATGTTATTGAAATGCGTGCATGTATTTTGAGGGACATTGCCTCTTTTCAAAGTAACTCCTAAATCTGTAACGAAAAACGGGCTTCGAACATCTGTCATTTTGATCACGTTGCCAATTTTTAAGTAATGTCTCGGAATTGCCTTATTAGGTTGTGGCCGAGCGCTATCGATTTTGGGGTAGTTATTCACTGAGTAGTGGTTAATCATTTTTCTTTCTTCCTCTGTAATATATTGGCTTAAGAGTTTTGACCCAATAGTGAACCAATTCTAAGTTGTGAAATTGAAGTGGTCTATGAAAAATGTTTAAAGTCAGTATTTAGATAATCTTCATACCAAAGACCAATCATTCAGAACTTCACCATGTGCGGTTGTTAATAGTTTCTTTACGTATAGTTAGTTGTAGTTGTGTGAAGTTTTAGTGATTTGTTTTGATAATTTTCTTGATAATAAACAAAATAACCCATGTACCACACAAAATTAAAAAACACTGTTCGCGTTTCTATAGCTAAGCAATCATTATCAGCGGCCGGCCGCTGATGTTTTTTATTTTTGTGTGGTACGTGGATATACTTTGATTGTTACAGATCCTGCCACAGTTCCAGTGTTAAATTTTTAGTTAACCTACTGTAACTAGATTTTGAATCTTCATTTTTACTCAGTAAAACCACGTTTTCGTGAGAAATAGTTACTATAATTGAAGTGGGCTGTTTCTTGTTTATCTGGCCACACTTTACGGGGAGCAGTCACATTTTAGGGAATTGTTAATCACTTGGTTTATGTGCAAAAATATGACTAGGTTTTGTTCATATTCAGGTTGAAAACTTCAAATTAAAGTTTTGGTTTTTGACAAACAAATAAAATTGAATTTGGCAACATTGTGTTACTTATTTATTGTCTGTTTACTGAATTGTTACAACACCTACAATTCCAATGATTTGCTGCATTAGTAACTAATTAGGTGTCTAAGCTACGATTTCTTGTTTATATGTAACGAACAACGGGCTTTGAAAAACTACCAGTTTGATCATGTTATAAATTGTAACGTCTTGGAAGTTTGATATAATGCAAAGATCTACAAATAAGTTTCCGCCGTTTAACAAAATTTGACGCCATCAGTAAGTGATGGTTAAAATTGTCAGATGTAAAATGTCATTATCGTAAATTTTGACGTCCTTCAACAACACAACCTTAAAATATGATTTTTTTATCTGTGTAATGTATTCTTTTGTGTGTGACAATGTCAAGTTTTTAGTCGTCACTTCCAGAACTTTTGATTTACTTCTTCAATTTGAAGAAGTGCGAGTTCATCGGTTGATTGTAGAAGTACATGGTAACGCTGTTATAAGTGAAAGAAGTCGTCGTGAGTGCTATTAAATGTTTAAGAACGGTGAATTTAACATCGAATACAGGGAACGTAGAGGAAGGCCCAAAGTGTACAAAGACATGGAATTGGAAGTATTATTGGATCAAGATTCGTGCCCAACGCAAGAAAACTTGGACTTACAGTAGGAGAGTCTCAGCAAGAAATTTTGCATCGGTTGAAATCATTGGGAATGATTCAAAAACAAGGAAAATGGGTTCCATATGAACTGACACCAAGAAACATTGAACTCCAATTTTTGACATGGGAAATGCGGCTTGCCAGGCATAACGAAATGATTTTATGCGCTGTGTAGAATGGTGATAAAGAATAAATCCACTATGGTACTACAAAAAGGACCACCTTACCATGCTTCAATATATACAGCTAAGCTGTTGCGTATTTGGTGAGATCAGCTTGGTGTCGTGCGTTATGGGCTGCTCAAACCCAACGAAACTAGTAGTGGGAGTGCCTACCGAACACAATTGATGAGATTGAGTCGTGTACTCAAGGCAAAGCGCGCGGAACACTACTCCGGAAACGACAAAATATACTGCTGCATGTTAATGCACGTCCATATGTTACGCCGACGGTTAAAACCTAATTTAAAACACTCAATTGCGAAGTTTTACCCTATCCGCCGTATTCAGCAGACATTACTCGATTTGAATTCCACTTGTTTTGATCGATGGCTCATGGCCTGTTTGAGCAAAACTTCATATTGGTATCTTATGAAGATACCAAAAATTGGATCGATTCGTGGACAACCCGAAAAGATGAAGCATCTTCCGACGCGTTATCCGTATGTCGCCAGGAAGATAAGAAAAAGTAGTGGCAATCAATGAACAATATTTCGAATAAAACAGTAGGTTTCGTTCTTGTACAATAAATGTCCATTTTTTGATAAAAAAAAACGACGGAAAATTACACCTAATATAACATTATTGTCAAGGTTTAAATTTTATTCAACTGGACACATACTAAGCTCATTGTCTTATCAGGCTGTAACCCAGCGGTATCAATTTTGGGGCAGTTAGTCACTCTGTAGTGGTTAATTCTTTTCTTTCTTCCTCTGTACTATGTCATCGTAAGAGTAATGAACCGATAATGAACCAATTTTAGATTGTAAAATTGATGTGGTCTATAAAAGTATAGTATTGCCCGAAATAAACAGTACTGAAACTAAGTCGGCGGTGTCTCTATACGCGCGCTGTCATACCCAAGTTAGCTAGTGTACACCTGTTAAGTAAACCTTAAACAATTCATTAGTAGGGCCTAATTTTTACAAATGGTGTTAAATACAGAGGAGAAAGTGTTTCTAGTATGTTACACGTCCAAACCGCACTAGGCGTCTTGCATGCTTACTAATGTAAGCGGGTTGCCAAGCCAGCTAACAGGGAGATGGGCGTGGTCGAAATAATAAGTAAAATGAATGATTAATATGCTCAAACACCTTAAACCTACATTCAAACAGCTCAGTCCGGGAAAATAGGTCTCTAGGCGCCACCACAATCGAAACTTTGCTAAAATAATTGTCTTAAGCTGGATGTTAATTAACCCTACTTGATTGTGGAAAGTAGGATTGTGCTTACTCAATAAACTCTCACACGAGGGTTCTAAACCAAACACTCGTCCAAAACAATTCAACTCAAACTCCAATATATTTATTACTACCCAGGTTATTAAAAACTTTTTGAATACACCTCGTATACCAAAACTTCCAAAATAAAATTGATCATTCAAATTCATTCAATGAACGGTAATTAATTTTTTTTTAAATTCCTAACATGAACGATATCTTTTAAATTTAATTTACTTTTTATAACACTTCTGAATCGTATTGACATTCGTAAATATGCGTAAGTTCTCAAAACTCCAACTTTTTATTATACTTAATGAAATTTAAACTAACAGCTGATCCGTTAATTGTGCATTGCTCTAATGAAACTAACATGAAAATTTTGCAATCAACCTGACTAATAAAATCTTTCCGGTTGCTCATAAATCTGAAAATTAAAATATGCAAAGCTTACTTTTAAAATTGTCAAAACAAGATCACCAATTAAGTAAATGTTACAACTGTGTTCCATACCTGGCTAAATAAACAACAGAATAACAATCAACGGTAAATACATATATTGTCCTGTACAAACTAAAACAAAAACACAAATATCTACATAAATTACATCAGCGTGGTTGAAAGTTAAACCACCAAATACCACTTTGCATTCTTACTACTAAAACAAACCATATAATAAGACTCAAGAACGATTATCTCTTCCTTTCAAAACTACTTAATAATTTAAACAACAATACGCAAATAAACTAACCAAAAAGATAATCGGGCTTAAATGAGTTCTTAAAATTCCTAAATATAATTTCTTACTTAAAATTGTCCATTAATCCTTGGATTTCTTTTTTTCTTTCTTCCGTAAATCAATTATGTGTAGTCCATTTGTAATCCTTAAATTGTATGAAGCCACATAACCAGTGCTTCACAATTTCACAAACTTATTCCTTTCTGTACTCACAAATAGTCTAATAACACGTAATAAGCTGTATACGTTTGGTTGCCTCCTAAAATTTCTAGCAACCTTTACACCAATTTAGTCCCTTATACAAATAAACTTTCAATGTCATATAACGTTACTTAAACATTGGCTTAATATACCACGAACACTTCGTTCACTTAACAGGTGGTCCCATAAATACTTTTAACTGAATGTCGGTACAAGAACACGCGCTAACCTTGACGCTACTAACGTTACAACTGTTATCTTTATTCAAATCTGCTTACGCACTTATTATTTTCTTGAAGAAAAACACAAACTAATTTTATCTTCAATCTCAATTTTATTATCGTTTTATTTATGAATGTCTTTTACGATTCATCCCCGGTTCGGGTTACGCAGTTGTTTAAACAATTACTGCCTCATTAAAATTCACAAATATAACTCCAACATCGTCCCATTCTATCCCACACTACCTCGCGCGCGCGTCTCTCACCGAAAGCCAAAAGCTAACTCTCCTAACTAACTCGTCAATCTCTGACTTTCCTATTTATACCTTCAGTCATCCATCTTTAAACATGTCTTCCTGCCGCGTTATATTCTCCAATAGTATTCATTCAAAATTCCATAGTTCCAATAGATGCTACCCTCTATACAAGCACGCGTGTAATTACAATACATCGCCATGTTTGTTCTTACTTACAAATTTTACAATTACTTCATGAAGAAATCATTTTTCGTCACCACATTCATTCAGTAGCCACTCTGGATCATTACACAACTTTTAACCTTTATCTCCAACCTGCGCTCGAACTCGTTCCGCAACATTTGCAAAAACTAGGTACCGTCTAAGGTCTCAAATTCCATATACCTACATGTATTCTCAAAACAATTGCACAACATTACAAAACCCTTCGAAAATTAATACTTAAACATACCCAATCTTTCTCTACATATTTTCTAAAACATTTTACACTTATTCTTCACATTTTCTGACCAAGATTACTCATCTATCTTCAAACATTCCATTTCTTACAGCAGCAAAACAGTAGCAATACAGTGGCAAGCAATATCGTCCCATCGACAAATTTCTCTTCACATTTACATTCATCAGAATCTAATTATTCCAACACTAAAGTCTCTATAATATTCAAATACACGTATCTACATACTGAATTATATTTCTCCTAAATTTCCAGTGGCGTATCATACACCCACATACATTATGCATACACACAAAATAGTAGATTTCGCAACTAGTGCGCTGTTTACACATTTCTTGGTGCGAGGCTGTTCTTTTTTACCCGAGGCGTAGCCGAGGGATAAAATATGGCCGAGCACCAAAAGGTGACAGCACGTGTTCTGAATACAGTAATCGTTCACATAAAATTAGAAAAAAATTAAATTTTGAAATATTTGTTGACAAATGTCAAATTAAATACATAAATAAAAAAGTTTATATATTTAGTTATATACCACTTTTCTCTTTATGTATTAAAAGTAACGATTACAAAAAAATTTTTTTTTTTCGTTCAAACTCAATACATCCGTACTCAAAACACGTAATACACGTCATTATAACATCCTACATACAGGGTGCGTCATCGCAACCTGACAAGTAGCGCATTATTTTCGCTCATACGGAATCGGCCGACGTAATGGTGCAAGCCTGCGATACGTGTATGATCAATTCACACAACGGTTTAATAAACGTTCTCCAACTAATGCTGTAATTTTAAAGGCTATTGAAAAGTTCAGAAATACGGGTAATGTATTGTGCCAACGAAAAGGAAACGGGGCGTCCCAGAACAGTTTACAATAACAATAACCATGAACGTGTTTTTGAGCAGATCTTAGAAAATCCGAAAGTCAGTCAGACAAGGACAGCGTTGCAACTTGGTTTAAAAAGAACTTCCTTGCAAAGAATCCTGAAGGAGCTGGGTGCATTTTCGTATGTGATTCAGGTAAATCAACAATTACATCCTCGGGATTATCGCAGTAGAGAGAAATACTGCGTCAGAATTCTCGCGTTACAGTATGAAAATCCTGAATTTTTGAAAAATGTATGGTTTTCAGACGAAGCACATTTTCATTTGTCGGGGCATGTGAATCGGCGCACAAATCGATTTCTAGGCTTTGCCAGACCCGATGTGGTTCAAGAAGTTCCTTTACGTAGTGCAAAAGTGAGTGTCTGATGTGCAGTTTCGGGCACGGAATCATTGGTCCATACTTCATCGAAGAGAATGTAGGCAAGTCACACTAAATCAACAGAGGTACATACAAATTTTAACACGCTTTATCCCCGATCTACTTCAATTCTGTCGTACACGTAATTTGGCATTTCAAGACCAATTTTTTCAGCAGGACGGGGCAACTTGCCATACTGCTGCCGCAGTTCGTCAATTTCTTCAGGGACATTTTCCAAGCAGATTCATTTCACGATTTACTGACTTCCCTTATCCTTCACATTCTCCAGACTTCACATCTCCAGACTCATACATTTGGGGCATGGCTAAAAATGCCGTTTTCAAAAGGAGGCCACAAACCATGGATGAATTAAAGGATGCCGTTAGAGCCTTCTTCGCAGACCTGAGACAACCCTTATTCTATAACATGACGAGAAACTTTAGAACATGTAATAAAGTGTCAATAATATGTAGGTATTTCTTAAATAGATAAAACAATTACAAGTTCAGTACTGTTCAGTACATGTAATAAAGTGTCAATAATATGTATTTCTTAAATAAATAAAACAATTACAAGTTCAGTACTGTTTATTTTGGGCAATACTGTACTTTAAAGTCAGTTTTTAGACAAGCTTCAAGCTAAAAACTAATCATTCAAAACTTCACTATGTGTAGTTATTAATAGTTCCTTGTTTTGTGAAAACTTCCGATTCTTGTCACAAGGCTAAGACAAGATGAGAAGTAGCCGGTATGATTAATGAACATTTTTTTTTTTAATTTGTTAATATGGAAGCGGTTTGTATGAAGGTATACCACATTAACATATATACTATCCTATTAACCTTATTAGTAATTTTCCATAGAGCTGTTCTAGGTTTTGTGTATTAAATTAACATTACCATTGTTAGACCTTTTTTATTGTGAGAGAAACCTTCACGTATTTGAGTGTTAACGTAATTATAGAAATTTCACATTCTAACAATATACACTCCGCACAAAAACACCCAAATATTATCCATTTATGACTGATTAGGACGATGTAAATTTCCTGTTTTTTATTAAATGGGTAAAATGAACTTGTTTTACGTTGTCATGGTGATATCTGAACAAAATGCAAAAAAAAAACAATCGTTTCACTACCTGCTGCCAGATAACTGCAGAACATAGTAGTGTAATATCACATTAGTTGGATTATTATTAATTTTATCAGTTCAATTTTTGGTGAAATCGTCGCAAAATTTCTCAAGAATGAGCTTTTAATGGCTAGAAATGTACAACTTTCTGTACAAACTATCCGCAACCGTCTTCGAGAAGATGAGATAACAGCTTATGTTCCTGCTCACGGTCCGCATCTCACCAGAGAGCACTGGGTAGCCCGACTACAGTTCACACGTGAACACGCCGCTTGGAACATAGACCAATGGAGCAATTTCTGATGAGTCGAGATTTAACGTATGGGCTTCTGATAGACATGTGCCAGTATATAGACGACCGGTCGAACGTTATTCTACCTGTAACTTCCGTCCACGTGTACTTTTCGGTGGAGGATCTGTGATAGTATCGGGAGACATCTTTTTACAGAGCCGTACAGCATTGGTACCATTACTCGAAGCTCGACTGACAGTAGCTCGATATGTTAGACATTTTAGAAGAACATGTGGTAGCCTACGCGCCCTTTGTTCGAGAACATTGCATTTTTATGCACGATAAATCAAGACCCCACATCGCAAGAATTTTGCAGCAATACTTACAAGAAGTTCAATTGCAGTCCTAGAGGGGCCTGCACGAAGCCCAGACATAAACCCTATAGTGCACGTCTGTGACCACCTAGGACAAGCTTTAAAACGGCATCAGCAACCATTCCGTAACTTGGCAGAATTCGAGGCTACACTTTTACAGGAATGGGAAAATGTTTCCCAAGAATATGTTGCAGACCTAATACGCGGTATGCCGGGGAGGACAGAAGCTCTAATTCATGCTAGAGATGTAAATACTAGCGTTTGTGCATTCGGAATTTGGAATTTGGAATAAAGTTTTTTTTGTAATTTTTTGTGTTATATGGATTGTCTAGTGCCACTAATTTTTTTTATGTTTTTCTAGACCTAACAATTTTTGTATTCAAGGTTGATATTTTCTGGAAATAAATGGGTGTTGCGAGAATGGTTGTGCGGAGTGTATTATTTTCATGAAAAAAAATTATCCGATATAATTCCGTGCCAATGCAACAATTCTTTTATAATAATCATGTATTACAACTGGTACAATTAGAAAATTAATTAAAAAATTTTAAATTATTGCAACTGATCATTACACTATATTTAGCATCTGTTGCTTACTTGTTACTTATTTAATAATTGACTTTAGATTGTACTAATTATTACTCTAATTATTACAAAAATTATCCCATTGAGAAACTTTACGTGATAAACCTTGATAAACTTAAACAAATACATTCAAACTAAACTACTTTTTGGACAATGTTAATTTGTTAAATTAATTTATTATGTTATGAGTGAATAATTAAAATACAAAATATAGACCTGCGTGATTTAGTAAGTGGTAAATATGTAAATTTGTCAATGATGGAATTTTAATTTGGTGTTGAACAGCTAAGGTCAATGCGAGATATTACGTTATACCATTCCTATCTCAAGTAATTAAATTTAAACATATAATTTCATGTACTAACGGATTGTTGTTTTGGGTTTAATTTATTTTTATTTCACGAATAGTTTAATGTGTTGTGCGTGATTATCAAAATATGATCCGAAGCACTTATATTTTGACAAATAATAGTAATTTTATATTGTTCCGGCGTCTAGTATAGAAATTATAATTAAACAAAGGTTTTTATTTCGTAGCTTCAGAGGGCTATAACCCAGAAACGAGGGCTCGTAATACAAAAATTTATTTGAAATTATAACACTGTTTTGACATCATCTACTTGTTCCCGAATTTTTGACATGAACTTCCTCGACACCCTGTACAAGGTGAGCAAATAAGACACGCTTGTGTTGGCAGGCGACTTTTTTGTCAGTCGTCAAATCTTTAGAGCTTTGCTGGCAGAATTTAAATTTTAGAAAGTATGTAACAACCCATTTTGAGTTGTGTTAATATATACCGTAATTTATGTTCTTCGTCCATTTAGTTGTAAATATAAGAAAAAAGTTTTTAATTATTAGTGATTTATAGGCATGTGTTAGGCAACTTAATTTGCATTTTGGTGTAGCTTAAGTGCATATCTTCTTAAATGGTTTATACTCCCACTTCTTTAAATTATTTTCTTCTGCTCATATTCTCGCGCAACGCGTCATCACCAGATATTCTAAGCATCCATTTTTTTTTCACTTCTTGTGGTACGCTGTTAGATGCAGGATGCCATATTTTTGGGTTTCCCCCTAAATTTTGTGAAAAGTGCCATTGATTTAATGGCACTTTTTTTTACTTTTACTTTTCTACTTTAATTACATTTTAATTACACGTTTAATTCTATTTTTACGTACGCTTTCATTTTATGATTGCAATTTTTTATTTGAAATTTCAAGAAAATGCAATAAACAGATTATTCAATTTCATGAAGATAAATTTATAAGAAGGAAAATTCCATTTTGGGTGTGGTTTACAACGTAAAGTATTATTTCGAGATATTGCGAAACATTGATACAAGGATTACATCACCTTGGTTTGCATTTCCGCATTTATTATTTATAATACCAGGGGTTCTCAAGAAGATTTATTATATTTTGCACAGGTATTTATATTTATAACAATGATTTGGTAATTTAAGGCTGTAACTGGTTTTTAAGATATATTTGATTTAACCCTATCATTAACTGTTAATAAACATAGTTTGTATATTTTTTATTTTTTTACATTTTGGTAGAATTTTTATTGTAAACAACCTCGGTTTAGTTCTTCCGAGAATAATTAAAAAATAACCTGGCGTCCGAGACCATTTTTATTAGTGTTACATGGCAGTTATTATATTGATGTTCAGTGGAAGTAATCGAGCAGAAATTGTGGTAATTAAGCAAATCAAAAGATTGAATCGGCCTACTTTAAACTACCGACTGGGACAAAGGCATTATTTTTGGTGAATGGTTCGTATCTCCAGTTAGTTTAACGATTTGTTTATAAGAACTTTTACACTTATTTCACTTATTATTAAAACACTTTCTATACGATTACCATTACCACTTAGTTATAAGTATCCTGCTAAAAATATGTGGCGAAGACCGACCACGTACATCCCAAAGAGCATACAAAAACTCTTAGCTTAATTTAACGTATCAAAGACGAATGTTTCCATTATACTGCACAAGAAACTTCTCTACCTGTTTCGCATTCAGCAAGTGCATGCCATGGATGTAGAATTGTCCAGCACGACTTGCCTATGCTCGTTGGTTTTTAGATAAATAATTACATGGTAACACATTTGTTGAAAAATATATATATATATATATATATATATATATATATATATATATATATATATATATATACATCAGCAGTAACGCTTCGTTGCTTATCTAGTAAAAGTGAAAGTTATGAAAGTTTAATGAGTTCTGAGTAGTCTAAAGGTTCTTGATCGTCATTAGTCATTAGAATTTGTTTGTATTTGAAGATCTCTAAACTTTCATAACAATCAAATTCGTGCTTATTACTAACATGTTTGATTAAGGATATCTTATCTACGGCAGACTTGTCCCAACGTTTGTACTTTATATGAGCTAAATGTTTAAAGAGAATATTGATAGGTCGTTTAGTTTGCCCCACATATATTTGTTCACAATTTTTACAATTAATTTTATAAATTCCCGACCTATCCTGCTTATCCACTTTATCTTTTGGATTGCCTAAAAGAGTTTGCAAACTATTATCTGAAGTAGTGACTGTATGACATTATCTTGACCTCATCTACTCGTTTTGTCATCAACGTTCTGGGCACCCTCTATAAAAATATATACTCATTCGTATAAAAAGAGTTGCTTAGATTTGTTGAGCAGGTATAGTAAATTAGCTAGCACGATTTTAATTTTATTACTTTTTTCCACTCTGTTTTTTATGTAAAAAAAATAGATAACGCAAAAATACTTCTTCCTACCCAAAAGTCAAATTTCATTAAAATCGGTGCGGCCCTTTCTGAATTTAACGATCACCCCTCCCCTCTCCAACATTTATTCAGATAAAAAAATAGATGACCCAAAAAAACTTCCCGTATCTAAAAATCAATTCAACCCTTCCCATTTTAACCGATCAACCTCCTGCCACTTTCTTTCAAATAAAAGCACTCCCTGAAGCCCAAAAGCCACATATACCAAGTTTCATTGAAATTAGTTTAGATATTTTATTTAAGTTTATTGATAATCCCACCTTTTTTTTTCAGATAAAAGAAAATAGACGACCTAAACATATTTCTCGTACCCCAAATTTGATTAAAATTGATACAGCCGTTTCCGAGTTTATCGATTAGCGCCTTTCTACTTTTTTAAGATAAGAAAAATAGATAAAGCAAAGGTACTCCCGTACCCAAAAGCCTATACCAATTTCATTAAAATTGGTTCAGTCGTTTACACATTTATGGATCCCAGGCTTTTTTGAAATAAAAATTACATAACACAAAAACACTCTCCTTACTCAAAAGCCCCCCATATACCAAATTTCATTAAAGTTTAGTCGTTATTTAGTTTGTCGATAAGCCCACCTTTTTCAGACAAAATATAAATGACGCAAAAGATCCATTAAAACCTGTATAGTAGTTTAGAGCTTATGGCCCTTTCTACTTTCTTTAAACAAAAAAAAATATATTATGCAAAAATACTGTCCGTACCTAAAAGCCCCCATGTACTAAATTTCATTAAAATCGGTTTAGCCGTTTCAAAATTTAGCGAACCACACTTTTTTGAAATAAAGGGATACATAACGCACAAGCACTCCCGTTTCCAGAAGCCACTAGATATTAAATTCCATTAACATTAACCGTTTTTAAGTTTATAGATAACCCCGCCCCATTTTTTCAGATAAAGGATAGATAGCTAAAAGAATTGTTTGTACTCAAAACTATATATATATATATATATATATATATATATATATATATATACATATAATTTCATTAAAATTGTTTATTGATCACCCGTCTCCCCACTTGTTTTAAATAAAAAATAGGAAACGTCAAAATACTCCCCGAACTCAAAAGCCTCTGTATACCACGCATTATTAGAATTGAATCAGCCGTTTGCTGGATTCAAATCACACGCTCGCGCGCACTCACACACCCTCACACATACTCACACTTCGCACCCGCACTTATGTATACACACACACATGCACACACACGCACACACGCACATACGCACACACACACACGCACACGTACGTACGCACACACGCACACACGGACACACGCACACACACACTCACGCACACGCGCACACACGCACACACGCACACACGCACATACGCACACACGCACACACGCACACACGGACACACGCACACACACGCACACAAGCACGTCGCACCCTAAGTAAAACTCTTATGTTACGCCATTGACTCTTGTAGATCATTCGTCTAAGTATTCTCTAATTGATTTATCATTTTCTAATTTATGGGGATAAACTCTACATTGAAATTAACGTAACGATTTATATTTACGTTAAATTTACGTCATTTTGCGGTAATAAATAGAACCCAAATTTCTAATACGAGAAAAATTAATTGAAAAGACCTTATTGTTTGTGTTCCTAAGAAATCAGATAGCCAACTATATACGGGGTGTTTCAGTGATATTGAGCCAAAATTAAAGGGGTAGTTCCTCTCTTAAATAAAGTTGAAAAAAAATTTAACTCAAAATGACTGTCCATTTAAAAGATACAGAGTGTTAAAGTTGAAAAAAATATAAGGGTTTTTGGTTACAACTCGTGTAAATTGAAACCAATTTTGAGGAAACTTGGTGTGAACAATGAACAAACAAAAATCTTTAATTTGGCTATTTTAGATTTTGTAGATATCTTCCAGTGCCGTAGATATTCGGGATTGGAGCGACTTTTCCGTCCCTATCTTTTATGCCACTGCATTATTTTCAAATACAAAAGTCTTTTTTAATTTTAAATTTAATTTAGAAAAAGAAATGGCTCTTGAAAATTGTAAATAGAAGCTTATTTATTTCGATATTTTAGAAGTATTTCGTTTTGTTAACTGTACATGGACAGTTTAGAAAAAAAATTAACAGTTGTAATTTTTTTATTACAGATCAAAGATTAAACACAAGATAAGAACAATAACACTTTTTGAATAATTTTAAAACATAATTATGTAAACAATAAATTTTTTAAATAACTTTTTAATAATAAAATTAATTTTGTATCCAAAACTATGTCTATTATTTTTTATAATAAATGTTCAAATTGTCGTCCTTCCGCATCGATACAGGCTTGACATCGTCTTATCATTGAATTGCGAACTCTACCGAAGATGCTTGGCATTTTTTGTAATTCTTGGAAGGCGGCAAAAATTCTGTTTACCAAGCCATCTCAATATTCAACAGGAGTGGCATACACTTTAGATTTCACATATCCACAATGGAAAAAAATCAATGGGCGTTAAATCGGGTGATCTAGGAGGCCAGGGGAAGGAATCATCACGTCAAATCCAACGTACTGTACATGTATTATTTAAATAATTTCGGCCTTGTACAGAAAAATGAAGTGGTGCTCCATCATGCTGGAATATCAGCCTATTTGAATATCATGGGGAATATCCTCCAGCAATTCCAAACAAAAATTCGTTATAAATTCAAGATATACTTGACCGGTAACATTGGGAGGTGAAATAAAAAGTCTAATCAATAAGTTTTGAATGATCACTCCCCAGGCAGTAACTGAAAACCGTTGTTTGTGACCACGTAGGCACAACTGCAGATCTCTCCAAAAACCAGCGACAAAATTCGGTTCTACGAGCAAAGTCTGCTCGAACTTTTTGCTTTTTGAACGGATGTTGTCGGTCTTCATGTAAAGCTGTCCCAACCGTCATGTGAGAAGCACCTATATCGTGAGCCACTGCTGGTGGAAGGATTTTCTGCTACACGCCTCTTCTTCAAAACGCAATGTTCGCTGATCCCCATTTGTCTAGGGGGTGCAGGACGTTTGAAAACTTCAGTCTCTCTTACACGTGCATGAATGCGTTGGAACGCGGTTTGTATTCCGCCGATCAAGAAAATGTTATCGATACAAACGAGCGGATTCTCTACTGTTCTCATCTCCATATGCATATCTCTTAATTCAGCAGGTGTGGAGTTTTCCATAATAATAAAAAAACTCGAAGAAAAACGAAAACTAATGCACAAGCCAAAATTTTTTGGCAACAGTAAATAAATATGGCTATAAAAACTACCTATCAATTTTATCAATGATGGACTGATTTTGTTAAAATACGTTATTTTAAATCATTCAAACGTAATACTGTAAAGTATCTAAAATATCTCTGTAAAGAAGCTTCTAATCAACATTTTTCAAGTACCATTACTTTTTCCAAATTAAATTTAAAATTAAAAAAGACTTTCAGATTTTAAAAAATGCAGTGGCGTAAGAGATAGGAAGGGAAAAGTAGCGCCAACCCTAGAAGACATCTAGAAAACTTAAAATTACCAAATTAAAGATCTTTGTGTGTTTATTGTTCACGCCAAGTTTCATCAAAATCGGTTTAAATGTACATGAGTTATAACCAAAAACTTTGACACCCTGTATCTTTTAAACAGAAGTAATTTTGAGTTGAAATTTATTTTTTCATCTTATATTTAAGGGAGAAACTACTTCTTTATGTTTGGCCCAATATAACTGAAACACCCTGCAGATAATAATTATAAGAAAGTATAGAAAATTCCTACTGCGAATTAAATATATAAGATTTATGCGTATTTGACGAAATACATAGAATTAATTGTCTTATTGTTATTTATGATCTAAGTTTGTTGAAAAAGGGATACGTGGAAATCTTTTATGCAATGAGTGTTTCCTTAAATTAATTGATTAATTGTTAGGTGTAATTAATTAAACGAAGAAAATTATTTTACACACTTAGGATTTTTGTGAAAGTGAAACTGTGAAAAAGCAAAAGAGGTTGTTACGTACACAGTTTTATGACGTTAAGGTATGAAATTGGCTATTAATTTCTAAGGTGGAATTTAACTAAATATGAGTAATTAAGCCAATATCAAGTTAGGTTGAATAAAATGTTAATTTATTCGATAACAATTATTGGATGGTTTTCTGTATATTTGGAAAAGGTATCACACTTAATGAAGTGTTCGGATTATTGAACATTCACAGTGCATTAAGTTCTATGTCTACTTGTAATTTTATGGAAGTCCGGAGTACTATTTTAGCTTTCTTTTGCGCTAAGCCCATAAGCTAGTTCTCGTAAAAAAAACTGGCGGTTTTTCGTAGTTTCAGCATTCTTAAAACCATTGTGCTTCCGTACGTCCGTATTTTCGTACACATGCTCGTGCGTCTGTGTGTTTGTGGTTAGGATAAGTTAAGAAATATGTAATCGACTCTAACGTGCCAATTTTTGGCTATCGTTACCTTAAGTATATTTAGGCATCTTTTTTCTTTCAATAATTAAATTTTGGTGGATATGTCGATATTTTCTCCTTAGTGTATATAATAATTACCAATACCCGTGAATATATTTTTATCGTCCATAATAGGTATTTAACCACATCCATTTTGTTTTATGCGCAAGGCGAACTTGAGTTCATTTACGTTCCTACTATCTTGCAACATGCATGTATCTTAAGTTGACTTTCCTGCAGAACGGAAACCCCTCTCTTGCATTAAGAAAAATTCGTATCGTTTGTAATTGAAGATATGGTTTTATTTCACATTGAAGAGAGCATGGTGGATGACGCTTTTAGGTCAAAATGGCGTGCATTATGATGCAATTTAGTTATTTTGAAGAAAAATTTCATTAGGAGATACCTTTTGTTTTTGTGTCATTAAATATGGAAAGAGGCAGTATTACGCCTGCTTTCAGTTACGTATGTTGTTAGTTACGCCTGTTTTAGTAGTCACAACGTCTGTGCTGGTTTCATACATTAAGTTTACCTTTACATTATGGAACAGAGCTGGAAATTAGCTTACGGTCCCTTCGTTTTGCCTTATCGTTTCGTCAAGAAATGAAGTTTTCAACCCCAATTCACTTCGATGTAATGTATTAACATTATTTTGAATGTGTAATATGTAAGTACGTATCTTTTTAGTGCAAATTACGTTTTTATTAAGAGGACAAATTAGATAACATTAATGTTTTAATAATATTGTAATGAAAAGAAAACAGCTGACTACGGTTAATATTTTTTAAGATAAACACATTTGAGTGCATAACATTACTTCAGTGATATTTGTTGACGTAGATCAAACTATACTTGGTTATTACATTGTAGTCATACAGTTTCAATTATCTTTCACTTTGAAATAATTGTACGTAAATATATTATACGTAAGTTATACGTATGGTTTACTTATCGATTAGGAATTAATTTACTATCGTGAAGCTTTGCGAAAAGTTAAGTACTGTGTTATTTGCTCAATCAGCAGACAGTATTTTTTTTTTGTTATATAGTAAATACAGCGTTATTCCATTTGCTAAGACTGCCTTTGATATTAAAGTACAACTCTCTAATTTTTTGTTGGATTTTAATAAATCTAATAAAAAAATGAGTGGCGTTCGACTTCCTTAACTGATTATAGCTATGGATATCTCTACCTTTTTTATTTAAGCGACAATATCTCTTTGTTTTAAGTTGACTTCCTTTATTTATTATACGACTTTAAGAAGTAATTTGTTTAAAATTCGTTTACAAATAAGAGCACTTTCTGACGTATGTATGGCATGAATCTGATATAAAACAGTATTGTGGCTTTGACGATTTGGCCTAGTTTTTTATAACCGTATTGCAAGAGAGGCATAATTAAGAAAATTGAAAAGAATGTTTTCCCTGCCAGATTGATAAAATGTATTAAATCCTGTTTTATTTATTGATCTGAACGAAAATTGAAATGGATTTAGTATACATTAATGCATCCTTGAATGATTAAACATTGCTGTAAAAACAATAAGTACTAGTGTGGAATGAAATGAACGAAATTTTGCCTTGAGTTTTAAAAAATAGAATGTCTCGAACGTGAGAAAAATATTTTACACATAAATTCGTTAATTTTTTGAGTGAGAGGAATAGTATATAAGTATATACATGTATATCATTAATACGAAGTTATGGGCGACATTAAACGAAAATATCTGGTGTGGAATACCACACGACCTTCCAACCTACAAAATAGAAATAAAAAGATATAAAATAATATGAATTATAATGTTTTTAGGGTAACCATGCAACCTCTTTTTTGTATGTTCATAACGAAAACAGGCAACATTGTTGAAACAAAAAAATAATCTGTCAGAATGACGTTTAAAACTTCATGTCAGATAGATTTTAATATATACATGTTAACTTAAAAAAAATTCCAAAGCCGCCCGCTTCTATATCAATTATGCAGTATAACCATTTTTATTCATATTTAATTAATTTTTTGACTTACCTTGCGTTATATTAAAAAACTTTATAGAGAAAACTATATAAAATTCAATTTTCTTTAAAAAACACGTCTACACTGTTTTCTTATAAACGTAATCGTTATTCAGATAAGGAAAAATTCGAACTAACCCATAAATTCTGCATTTACACACACACCCACGCCCACACACACCCACCCACGTGCGCACAAACGCACGCACTCACACACACGCACGGATTCACGCACTCACGCACGCGCGCACGCACCCACACACGCACACGCACACGTACACGTACACGCACACACACTCACACGCACACGCGCACGCGAACACGCACACACGCACACACGCATACACGCACATACGCACCACGCACCCATGCACCCACGCACCCACACACCCACACACACACCATCACGCCACACACCACACGCGCACGCAATACACGCGCACGCACGCACGCCTCACTCACTCACTCACGCACGCACGCACTCACGCACCCTCACACACACACACACACACACACACACACTCCCACACTCCCACACACACAAGCTGAAAATGCTGTAGACAGTTTTAAAACACTGGAAATTCGTTATTTACTGACATCAATTGATTTCACGAAAACAATACTTTACTTGTGGGTGTTTCGCACATAAGAACGTAAATATGCAATACGAAAGATTAGATAATACTTTTACCTAAATCCAAGTACGCTTTTTAATTTATCTTGCAGGTAAATATACTACATATTGCTTCCATCACGTGATAATAATTCAAACCATATTGGTTTAACGTAATATGGTACTTCATTTCCTGAAAGTTTTCAAATGCAATTTGGAGAGCAACTTAATCTTTACGGTAATACGAATAGGTGTAAACGAAATCATGATACGCAATAGCGGGGCACGTTACGGCAGGACGTGTGGCATTCCAAGCACAACGGCGAAATGGGCTCTCCTCATTTATAAATAGATAGATAAAACCCATATCTCCTAACACAACCAGGATTGGCGTCGGTCCGTTCTGTTTGCCACGTTATTAACTACATATTTACGCAATCGAGACCAGATGTGAACTAAATTACTAAGAACTCCAATTACCCCTCAACTACCTTGATTACTTAACCAATCAGAAAACTTCATGTAATAAAATGAAGCGCCAAGTTCTAGGAAAAGCTTTCTTTTTACGACAACTTTATCAGACAGCGACTTTTGCATAATAAAAATTTCTCATCCCGTAACTCTATAGAAACGCCGTCAATTCAAACTTCAGGACTTGCCTGTACATTAACCTAAAGAAACTATCATCTACAAGTAGTACGTGGGCACCATCCCCCCCACTTTTTTACGTCACAATCCCCGCCCACTTGCACCTTTTTATACGCTCACGTGGGGACCGTATTTTCCACCCCTATGGTTTCTTTTCGGAGGCCTTTTTCAACCCTTGATGGAATTTTCATCCCTAATTATTTTTGTTTTTACTCGACCACGTTAGGGCGTGTTTTTTCATCCCTATTTTTGACGGCTTCTTTTCGGAGATGTTGATGGAATTTCAATGTTGTATTAAGAGCCTGTTTGACAGCCATGCCTTTTTTGTACTTGCTCACGTGAGGGGCACATTTAGGCCTTGGGGTTGGTTTGTAGTTGGGATTGGGGCAGGGTGTTGGTATCTTTTCGGGTGCCTTTTACAATCCTTGGTCGGAGTTTAACCTTTAATTAAGATCCTTTTGGTTGTATTAAGAGCAGTACCACCCCTGGAGGTTGGGTAATTGTGCGTATACTTTTAATTCCTATCTACAGATTGTGACCTTACGAAATTTTGTTTATACATTGGGGTTGTATTCTAATAAGGTGCCCTAATGCTAACTTGTAAGACAGATGTAGACCTTCCCCCCATTGCTGTGTCTCCTTGGTGTATGTGAGCTCTAACCTAATCTTATAAGAGAAGTGTATGCCCTCGCCCCCTGTCGCGGTCTTTTTGGCGCAATTGTATGTGGGTTCTAACTTAATTTTACAGTTGTAGGCCTTCGCCCCGTCTTAAAAAAATTGTATTCTAATAAGGTGGCCCTAGTCTTGTAAGACAGGACTTGTATCAGGGTCTGCGCCCTGGCGGCCCCTTTGGGTTAAAATTGATTTTAGCGCCATCTAGTGGCGTATAGAGTAATGAACATTTTCTGTAATGGAAGTTGATCACACACACCTCTCTCTTGCTTTCTCTCTCTTTCAGCTCTTTCTCACACACAAACAAATCAATTAATTAATTAATTAATCAATTAATCTCAAACAAATCAATCAGGCCAATTTCAATCAATCAACCGAAAATCATGTCTTACAGTTTGCGGAAACCAGATTACAGTTAAAAATTGAATACATTAAAGTCTAAATTAAATATGACGTGAAATAATAAATAATTTCTACCCTAACGCAATGATGCTTATATATATATATATATATATATATATATATATATATAGGCAGATTCTCTTTTCTAAACAGGCACTACCTATACATTCGGAAAATTATGTCTGATTTATTTGCATATTCAATTACATACACACAAAATTGTTTCATAGAAACGTGTTCATTATCACTTATAAAACCTCATTAAAAGGACTGGAAAGTAATAATTACTTATGTATAACATAGAGTTAAATTAAATTAACATGTTTTTAAGAATATCAAACTGATGGAAATAAAAGGCAAAAGGTTTTAATGGTTTTATTATTATACGTGAATTAACAATAATACAAGTTTAAAATCCACGAATACGTACCAACTATTTGTAGACTTGATTTTATGACGTCATCCTATAAGAGCAATATTACATTTTAAAAATCTTTATCGACATTTTTGTTAGCAATATCAAGTAAAAGCTATATATATATATATATATATATATATATATATATATATATATATATATATATATATATATATATATATTATATATTAAAAATAATACGTTTACCTTTAGAAGTGTTTTCTTTCAGTTGTTCTAATAATAACCATATGTTGAACTGAAATATTTTTATACAACGTATTCACATGTCTCACTAAACACGTTTTATGAATGGTTGGATATAAACTGGCTATTGCATTCCGATCATTAACTAATTTAGAAAGTAAAACACAAAACCTGATTACTGCTACTGGTATTTAGCATTTACATTGTACTTATAAATTTAGATTCAAAATGCTCAGAAATATTTTAAAAATTTTGCTACTGCAAAATTACTTTTAAATAACTTGAACCTTGAGTTTACATAAACTATTGTTATGGAATGCATTACAAATATTTACAAAATATTTTTTGTCACCGCAAATTACATTAAGGCCTAAAAATTATTAATCGATATAATAAAAATTTCTACCCGATGCTTTTTTATACGGATATATTCTTCTATGCAATCATGATTTATCTGTATACTCAATTATGCACACACATGTACTTCACGTTATATGGATTTTTACCAGTTGAGATTAATAGCAATGTTAACTAAACGCTTTAAAATTTCTAATCTGAATTAAGAATGACGTAATCTAATTTTGAGATACATTCACTTCATCGTCTTCACCTTGAACGATTATATTGTAACAACCTATAAAGCAGCCAATAACCCCTGACAGTTTTATCAGACACTATTATTATTATTATTATTACTGGGACATGAGGTTATTCCTAAATTAACTGGTTTCAGCACAGCTCTGGAAATGCTGCAGACTCTTCAAATCTTTCAGTTCGTTCTCAGAAGCTGTACCGTGTTCATTTCCTTGAATTTTATCTGCATTCTATTTCGAGACTGTAGTACGTTTTCTAATACATAAACAGGATCTTCAATGCTGTGTTGTATGTAGCAGCAAAACACGTTAGCTAGCTAGTTTCACCTTTATATTATTTTACATGCAAGCCTGATCTTATCGTAAATACATCTGTCACAAAGCTAATTAAACATAGTTCCACGGACTGGACATCGCACACAGCGTTTCCAATTATGGTTTTTAGTAAACACAATACTTCCTACAACTACATACAATCAACTATCAATGTTTTAGCACGAGGGTCAAACGAAAACACGCAAACGCAAAAACATACAGACACGAAAACACGCTAACGCAAAACACGCAAACACGAAATAACACAAAGGAAAACACAAACGAATTCTAGTGATAAAGTTTACATAGGAACATCTTTACAACCTTTAAAAAATAGATTAACACAACATAAAAATCTGATGTTCGTGATAAACCTAAAAGTACTGCTTTGGCTAAACATTCAAACGATTTAGGACACATCTTTCAATATGATAACACAAAAATTTTAGATGTACAATCAAATTTAAAAAAACGTTTAATTTTAGAAATGTTACATATAAAAACTAATAACAAAATTTCTTGTAACAGTAAAGAAGATTTAGAAAGCTTACCCATAAATTATAATTATATGTTGGAAAATTTAAAATAGTAACCTTGTACATTATTTGTCATAGTTGTCAATTTTTAATATTAATTTTAGTTCTTTTTATTATTAAATTCCACTGACGATGAATACAACCGTATTCGAAATATATGGAAAATGTTGAAACTTATTGTTGTTTTTATTGACACACGTACCATAGTGAAGAAAGAAAGAGGAAAAGTTTAAAACATGTTAATTTAATTTAACTCTATGTTATATATAAGTAATTATTACTTTCCAGTCTTTTAATGAGGTTTTTATAAGTGTTAATGAACACGTTTCTATGAAACAATTTTGTGTGTATGTAATTGAACATGCAAGTAAATCACGTCATATTTAATTTAGACTTTAATGTATTCAGGTTTGAACTGTAATCTGGTTTCCGCAAACTGTAAGACATGATTTTCGGTTGATTGATTAAGATTGACCTGATTGATTTGATCGATCATGATTTGTTTGAGATTGATTGATTAATTAATTAATTGATTGGTTTGTGTGTGAAAAGAGCCGAAAGAGAGAGAGCAAGAGAGGTGTGTATGATCTACTTTTATTATAGAAAATGTTCATTAGTTTATACGCCACTAGGTGCCTCTAAAATCAATTTTAACTCAAGGGGCCAGGCTGCAGACCCTGATACAAGTCCTGTCTTACAAGGCTAGAGACACTTTATTAGAATAAATTTTTTTTATGACGGGCGAACCCATATGACTGGAAGATTAAGTTAGAACCCACATAACAATTGCACCAAAAGACCGCGACAGGGGGCGAGGGCATACACTTGTCTTATAAGATTAGGTTAGAGCTCACATGCACCAAGGAGGCACAGCAATGGGGTGAAGGTCTACACCTGTCTTACAAGTTAGCATTAGGGCCCCTTACTAGAATATAACCCCAATGTATAAACAAAATTTCGTAAGGTTACAATCTGTAGATAGGAATTAAAAGTATACGAGCAATTGCCTAACCTCCAGGGGTTGTATTGCTCTTAATACAACCAAAAGGATCTTAATTAAGGGTTAAACTCCGACCAAGGGTTGCAAAAGGCCCCGAAAAGAAGCCAACACCCTGCCCCAATCCCAACTACAAACCAATCCCAAGGCCTAAATGTGCCCCTCACGTGAGCAAGTACAAAAAAGGCATGGCTGTCAAAAAGGCTCTTAATACAACATTGAAATTCCATCAAGGGTTGAAAAAGACCTCTGAAGAAAAGCCGTCAAAAATAGGGGTGTAAAAACACGTCCTACACGTTGGCGAGTAAAAACAAAAATAATTAGGGATGAAAATTCCATCAAGGGTTGAAAAATGCCTCCGAAAAGAATCCATAGGGGTGGAAAACACGGTCCCCCACGTGATCGTATAAAAAAGTTAGAGTGGGCGTGGCTTGTGACGTAAAAAAAGTGGGGGGGGTGGTGCCCACGTACTACTTCTACAGCTTAAGAAAAACTGTGAATCGAATCGATCACACCATATATGAATAACTTTACTGCATAAAAATGTTATAGCATCAGACGCCGTTAAGGCTGACTAACACAAAAGGTTCCACTGAAATTGTGATAATGAAATAAACACTACTTAATGTTGATCATAGCTTCGTTAGGCAATACATTTCACATCACAGTACTCAAAACGTAGCTATGCCACAACAGTACACATGGTTATTAATAGATAGTTTTCTACCTTTCAAAAAAATAAATTTTAACAGCTTTATTACACTTTACATCACACGCACGTGATAGATGAAAGATTAGAATTAATTTTTAAGGTAGCCTTGATTTTAATATTTGACAGATAAAAACATTATTGTTTGATAAATACAAATTTAAATAGAATTTGAAAATGTAAACTTTCACCATTATTACGCATATTTCAAACTTAAACGTTTCGAATTTCGATAACACTTCAGTTACCTTCGTTAGTAGTAATACTATAAGAATTGTTTTAGATTTTGAAATAAATTCTGGAAATTTGCAAAAGCAAAAAAAAAATTTCAACATCTGAAACAATTCTCAAAGGTTGTATAAAAAAAATCCAGAAAGGTAAGTATTTTAAATAGAATTTGGTGTATTTTATTGGATTGTATTATTTATTACTTTTTTTTACAATAAAAAAGTGATCATAATTTCGAAATTCATTATGTGTTTTGTACATTTTTACTAAGAGGAAGTATTAAAATATCCGTCTCGTGACTAATTAACTCTTGACCCTATTTGCTAATATATAATGACATGGGCGAGAGGAAGTTATATGCTGGCAACAACAATTTTTTGTTTATATTATGGATTTGCATATAAATGGAATTTATTGCGTATTGTCAAATAAGTTGAAAATTATCATAACGGAATTGCCTATAGCTAGCTCTACTTTAAAGAACCGTTTTTAATGAGACAGAATTTGATGATATCTGACAGTTGGCTGGCTGTTCATTCATGATTTCACATAATTCGTATTAAATAGTTTATAACCTTGGCCTTACAAACTTGTATTCGATTACATTTATAAATCATATGGTTTTGAATTTGCCCACAATTATTGCGAATGTGTACTCGTATCAATGATCTTGTGTTCATACGTAGAACTTTTTTTGGGATGCTGTGGACTACGTTTCAGTTCATGTTGCCTAACCGTGTTAGTTTCATGCGGTTTTTAATAACTGATTTTTAGTAATGTAAGTATAAAGTTGCTTTTTGTGTTAATTTTTTTCGACATTCATGTAATCATGATTATCAAATACTCTCATCGAGATCATTCGCCATTATTGAAATTGTAGTCTTAATACGTTTAAATAATACGGATTTATCTTTTTCTTGACGTTTTCATCAGATTTAAAAAATTTATTATCTTATCCTGCTTTCATTGTATTAGTATCAGATACAGTATTTGTAAGTTTGTAACACGAGATATAAATTTTTACTTGTTTATCGGTTTCAAGAGGTAAACTGGTTTTAGAGCGCAAAAAAAACTGGCATGTCACGTACATCAAAACCGTATTGGAATTTAAAATAACAGATCAGTAGGGTAAAATGATACTAGAGTATTATATATTGTTTACCAAATTGGTCACTATACAAATTACAAATTAATAGCACGTATTTCATTAATTAATTAAAGAACAAATTGAATACTCCTTCATAAAACTAATGTTAAAAACACAATTTTCCAAAATTCATTTTATTTAATTATACAGGGTGTCAGTTTTTTGTAGACAAACTTTAACAGGAGATAGATCACATGTTTCTAAAAAGAAAAGTTTCTATAAACATATGTCGTAGAAGGCTTCGTTTCCGAGATACAGGGTGTTGAATATAATTTTTTTTTCTCAAATTTTCATTATAACTCAAACGAATGCTTAAATTTTTGCATGTTGGGGATAATGTCTATTAATTAAGAGGCATAAAACAAGCGATAAGAATGTTCACAAACTTGCACAGTGGCGGAGTGGAGGGGTGCTCAACCCCTTTCATAAACAGAACTACTACGCCAATGACTATTTTTAAAAAACTGTTATTTTCATTATCTACATACAGTTTAACAAAAATAATGTACCTTCTTCTGTTTCGAAATTCCTGTTCGTTTCGAGTTATTTTGATTTTTAGTGTTTGATGTGGTACTAAGTTAAGTAATGTGCTTTATGTGAATAATTGAATATAAAGTTTTTAATAAAAAAGATATAATAAAGCATTTAGAGCCATTTTCGTACCTAACGATCCTTTGTTTAAAATTTCAAATACATTTTCATTTATAAATAGGTAGGTTATCGGTTTTTTTTAGTATCCATTGTTATTATCCTCGTATAAAAAGAAATGCATAATTATTATTGTTATGCGGTCAATACTTTCTGTATAATTATGTATGTTTCAATTTCACCATAAACATGTATGTAGTTTTTAAGAGAGATTCTAATAAGTTACAGACCGCTGCTCACTTGCTCTCATTAAGGAGCCGCCACTGTATCAAGCCATACTCAAATACAAGACTTTTGTAAATTGAAATCTGTTTAGTACACTAATTTTAACAATCCTTATTTATTATTGTAACAATACTTAATTAATAGTTGTGAAATTAATAAGAATTCTTAGCAATAACGATTTATAAATAAATAACAATAACACTAGTATAATAAAATTAGACACTTTGTTCAAAATGTAAAGCGTTCTTTCGATACACATTTCACAGTGACGTACAATAGAACGTCTTAAGTTAATTAAATGATGCACCCTTATTTCATTGCAAGCATCTCTGATGCGATTGTGAAGTTTTCAAGTGTATTAACCGGAGTGGTATACACTTTTCCTTCATGAATCCCCATACAAAAAGTCAAGTGGCGTTAAATCAGGGGATCTAGGAGGCCACGCCACTGGACTTCCACGACCAATCCACCTCCCGGGTAGTTATTGTTTAGCCAATTTCTTACATTTCTGCCTTAATGGGCCGGATCAAGCTGAAACCAAGAATGTCCTCTTAAATTCAAAGGAATGTCTTCCAACATATTAACATGTTCTTCTTCTAAAAATTGTAGGAAATTTTCTGAATTTACACGTTGTGGCAAGAAATAAGGTCCAAACACGTGGTTGCCGTAAATTCCAATCCAGACATTTGTACTAAATTCATGTTGAAAACTTCTTGGTAGAATGGCATGTGGGTTTTCATGTGTCCATATATGCAGATTGTGAAAGTTTACGATACCACGACGAGTAAAACAGGATTCATCAGTCCACAGTATGTTGGATAAGAAATCTCTATTATTTTGAATGGAGTTAAGAACCCACCTACAATAATTAAGTCTTCGTTAGGCGTCACCTGGACATAAACCATGAACAGGTTGAAAATGATATGGGCGTCTGTGATTCCGTTTTAAAACCTGGGAAACTTAACTTTGGGAAATACCAAGAGCAACAGCAGTACGACGAGTACTTGTCGTGGGGTTCCTATTAAATTCACGCAATATTCAAGATGAAGCAAGTGTTTGTAAAAGTCAAACTGTCGTTTCAAAATATAAAATTTAATATTTACTTGTTTTCCAAGGAGTATCATATTTTGTTGCAATGAAATAAGGGTGCATCATTTAGTTAACTTAAGACGTTCTATTGTACGTCGCTGTGAAATGTTTATTGAAAAGAATGGTTTACATTTTGAACAAAGTGTCTAATTTTATTATACTAGTGTTATTGTTATTTATTTATAAATCGTTATTGTTAAGAATTCTTATTTATTTCACAATTATTAATTAGTATTGTTACAATAATAAATAAGGATTGTTAAAATTAGTGTACTAAACAGATTTCAATTTACAAAGTCTGTATTTGAGTATGGCTTGATACAGTGGCGGCTCTTTAATGAGAGCAAGTGAGCAGCGATCTATAACTTATTAGAATCTCACTTAAAACTACATACATGTTTATGGTGAAATTGATACATACATAATTATACAGAAAGTATTGACCGCATAACAATAATAATTATGCATTTCTTTTATACGAGTATAATAACAATGGATACTAAAAACCGATAATCTACCTATTTATAAATGAAATGTATTTGAAATTTTAAAGAAACGATCGTTAGGTACTAAAATGGCTCTAAATGTTTTATTATATCTTTTATTAAAACTTTATATTCAATTATTCACATAAAGCACATTACTTACTTAGTACCATATCAAACACTAAAATCAAAATAACTCGAAACGCACAGGAATTTCGAAACAGAAGAAGGTACATTATTTTGTTAAACTGTATGTAGATAATGAAAATAACAGTTTTTTAAAAATAGTCATTGGCGTAGAAGTTCTGTTTGCACTGTGCAAGTTTGTGACATTATTATCGCTTGTTTTATGCCCCTTAATTAATAGACATTATCCTCCAACATGAAAAAATCTAAGCATTCGTTTATGAGTTATAATGAAAATTTGAGAAAAAAAAATTATATTCAACACCCTGTATCTCGGAAACGAAGCCTTCTACGACATATATTTATAGAAACTTTTCTTTTTAGAAACATGTTTTCTATCTCCTGTTAAGGTTTGTCTAAAAAAACTGACTCACCCTGTATATTTCTCAACGCATTTCAATACAGTTATCATCATCAAGAGAAAATGTACAGGGTCATTAGTGCGCCGTCGGAAGATCCTGGCTTTATTATTAAAAATAAAAAAAATATTATAGCGCCGATCTATATCAGACTTAGATGTGCATCAAATAAAAATAGTTTCATCCCTATAGGGTGTTCCATAATTGCAGGACCAGACTCAGCTTTGCTTTGTTAAATGGAACCCTATATTTATTTAATTTTATTATTATTTGCCTTGTTGAATGCTAAAAAACGGTACTTCGTTTTTAAATTTATTTTGTGGCGTTGCCAAGTTAGAGCATTTTTCCTTTAAAAAAGTGAAAATTTATACCTTTACTTAAATTGTTCTGAAGATTTTAATTTTAACAGTAGAACTGTAAGGTTTGGCAGACGTGTAAACAAGACCTTGCTCTATCTTTTGACCCTCATACTTCCTGATTATACTATACTAGGTGTTTACAAAATATAGTCAATTTATGCAAATTTGAAATGACCATAACTTTTGTTTTTTAAATGGAACACCCTGTATTTTATCATGTCATCGTGTTCTGTTTTTAATTCTCTTACTTTTTTATTAAGCATGTGATATACCTAACGTTACGCGTTCTCGAAATATTTAAGATTTGTTGCAAAATTAATAAAACAGTCATGACTTTTGCTTTGAATATTTACAAATCGTAAATGTCTTGTTGACAATATGGTCCAATAAACACTAATGGACAAAGGTTTACTTCTTATTCGAGTTTTTTAAATCATAATTTTATAATATGGCAATAAGTGTAAAAAGGGCAGTAGGCCTGCGATTTATGGTTCCTGACGTTTGGCTTAAACGTCATTCACTAGTTCCTCAGTTTAGTGTGAAAAATGAAATTTTCACAAGATGAATGTATTGACATGGTGTACGCTTTGGGCGAAGGTGAAAGACATTCATTTCTTGCTTCCAGAATTTATCAACAACGATTTCCTGAGCGCAGGCATCCTGATCCAAGCATATTTGAAAAACTCAAAGAAAGATTTGAAAGAACAGGACATGTACAATGCGAAAGAAAAGAAGCAGAAAAAGGGTTATAAACGAAGAAAACATATTTGTGGTACTAACCAGTGTAGTGGAAAATCCAAACGTTAGCACAAGAAACCTCAGTGCTGATTTAGGTATTAGTCAAACTAGTGTTTCCAAGATTATTCGAAAAAATAAATTTCTCCATACCATTTTCAGCTAGTCTAAGAGCTGAATGCAAATGATTTTCAAAGACGCTTGGAATTCTCCCAGTGGACACTGGAACGATTAGGACAGGACAATAATTTCTTTAAACACATTTTGATAACCGACGAAGCAACCTTTCACAAAATGGTTTTGTGTACAGGCATAATTTCCATTATTATGACAATACAAATCCCCACGCTATTAGAAGAATAGATCATCAGCATCGCTGGTCTTTGAATGTGTGGGGCGGGATAGTAGGGAACCATATAACTGGACCTTACTTTTTTGAAAGAAACATTAATGGTCAAACCTATCTTGAATTTCTTCAAAATGAGTTACCTCCGCTCCTTGAAGAATTGCCGTTAGACATACGTCAAAGGATGTGGTTTCAGCAGGATGGTGCGCCTCCCCACTATAGTCGCACTATTAGAGAACATCTAGACAGAACGTTTCCCAATAAATGGATTGGGAGAGGAGGGCCAGTAGGATGGCCAGCTCGGACTCCTGATCTGACAAAATTAGATTTTTTCCTGTGGGGTTATATTAAAAGCTTAGTATACCAAGAATCTCCTACCACCAAAGAAGATATGAAAATTAGAATACGGAATGCATTTCAAATGGTTAACCAAAATATGCTGCGAAATGTTGAAGATTCTTTTTTGAGGAGAATTCACACCTGTTTGCCAGAAAATGGTGGACATATCGAGAATTTGATTTAGTTATAACTTATTATAATTTTCTCAATAATTTATGATTTTTCAAATACAAATTCTTTTGTTTGCAACATTTTGCAACAAATCTTAAATATTTCGAAAACGCGTAACGTTAGGTATATTACATGCTTAATAAAAAAGTAAGAGAATTAAAAACAGAACACGATGACATGATAAAATACAGGGTTTATAAAACAAAAGTTATTGTCATTTCAAATTTGCAAAAATTGACCATATTTTGTAAACACCTAATATAGTATAATCAGGAAGTATGAGGGTCAAAAGATAGAGCAAGGTCTTGTTTACCCGTCTGCCAAACCTTACAGTTCTACTGTTAATATTAAAATCTTCAGAACAATTTAAGTAAAGGTATAAATTTTCACTTTTTTAAAGGAAAAATGCTCTAACTTGGCAACGCCACAAAATAAATTTAAAAACGAAGTACCGTTTTTTAGCATTCAACAAAACAAATAATAATAAAATTAAATAAATATAGGGTTCCATTTAACAAAACAAAGCTGAGTCCGGTCCTGCAATTATGGAATACCCTATAGGGATGAAACTATTTTTATTCGATGCACATCTAAGATATAGATCGGCGCTATAACATTTTTTAAATTTTTATTAATAAAGCCAGGATCTTCCAACGGCGCACTAATGACTCACCCTGTATAAGTAAAATAACAAACAAGTAGTTGTGGTAACAAATAATTAAGATAAAACGGCTTGATGTAAATTATAATTCTCTATTTAAAATATCTGTTAAAGACGTGTTTGTAAGATCAACCTGTTCGTTCGTTAAAGATATTTTCTATTTAAGTTAATAAATTACGCATACTTCCAAAATATCAAATTTGTCTTTTTTATTACAAAAATCTAAAAATGTCGTTTTGTGAGGTATCTAATATCAAAGTTCCTAAGTGTTTGTATAATATATGACTTGAATCTTTGTCATTAAATAAACGTTTAAGAACATTGGTGTTAGTTTTGAAAGATACCAGTTGATTGAGTAAATTTGATAGATAATTTGTATTCTGGATTTTTAACTAATGTGTCGATTAATGTAACTATTTTCTGGTGCAAATTGATTATGTTTATTGAAAAATGTTTAGTAATGGCATTGCTCTATGTACTAATGATCTATATGCAGCTAACTTATTTGTTTTATGGTGACATGAAAATGTCTTCATATGTAAGTTTACTGAATATGGAGAACTCAAACTTGTTCTCTGTATGAATTTTTATGTTTAAATCTAGAAAAATAACGGCTCTATTTTATATTCTCGTTCTCTATTGTAACTTTAATGTTAGGATGTAAATTGCTAATATTAATTAAATTAATTCAATGAAATCTGATGAACTGTCACAACACGCTTAAATATTATCAACATAACGAAACCAAAATACAAACTGAACAAAAACATTTAATTAAAAAATCTAAATTATCCACAAAGATATTAGCTAAAGCGGACGAATCTGGACTGTCCACTGGTAAATCATTTTTTTGTAGATAAATCTTATTATTGAATGTGAAATAATTTTGATTAGTACAGAGATGAAATAATTGAATATACTCCATTCTCGCAACTAATTCAACAGTATTATTAAATTAAAAAAAATATTTAACGAACGCATACAATCTTGTTGAGGTATTTTCAAAAACATACATATATAATGCAATAAAATTTTATGTTTCGTCATAGATTAACAAGTTTGTTAATCAATGGTTTTTGTAGTTAATTAATTAGTTCTAAATAATTCTTAGTAGAATGGTTTGATTTGTATTTTAAATTGTTAGTTATTATGTGGTTTAGTTTATTTGTTAAGATGTGATTAGGTGTTTAGATATAAGAAACTATTGGTGTAATGGGTATATTTGGTTTGCGAATTTTTATGAGACCGTACAGTTTTGGTGCTTATGGGTTCTTGTTTAAAATTTGTTGTTTATGTAAATGTGTAAAGCGGTTATTACAGTTTAGTACACTTTGTTTCACACTGTTTGAAATTTTGTTGTAGTATCTCTATTTAAATTTTTTTAAATTTTCAGTAATGAAATCATTAACTTTCTGCATATAACTATCTTTTGAAAGAATTAATTAATAGTGTTACCTTTATCTGATTTAACAGAAATAAGAATATTTTTCTTAATTTTATTCTTAACGGATTTTAGCAAATAATTGTAAGTTCTGTCCTTTTTCAACGAAAATTTTTTAAGTAGATTAACAATTTAAAACTTGACATAATTACTGTGATCAGATGCGTTTCGTGTTCTACTGCTTAAATCTCTTTAATTTTGTTAATAAATGTAGGGTAAAGGCAATACTTAAAACCTTTGTTAGGAAATTATAATTATTTATTATTTTGACAAGTTTACGAATCTTCTATGAAAATTATAGGAAATACTTTTTGTATGTTGATAATGTTGCTTCTAGATAAGTTTTATAATTTTATTTGTTTGTGATGTATTTTTTAGGTTTAATATAACTAACAGTTTGTCTAACATTGTCAAATATATCAAATTCAATATTATATATTTTATATACAATTTCAGAATAATGTATCTTTAAATAATCATGCAGGATATCTCTAATTGGAAACCACTATTAAACTTCTTCTTTCAGTAAATGCTTACATTTAAAATGTAATTGATACTTCGAGAATACAAATTATCTGTCAAAAACATTTACATAATTATCACAGCATCGACAGAAAATAAATACATATCAATTGCATATTTTGGAAAAATATCATAAAACGTAGCTCACATATTACAAAGAACAAGAAAGTACAAAGTAGCTTACAAAACTAATACAAATGTTCCTAAATCTTCATGTAATACCAAAAATTCAACTAACAATGTTTTGAAGTCGGTTATTTATAAATTAAATTGCACATCCTGTAATTCTAGTTGTATTGGACATTAGATACAAAAAACACACTAGATGGTATAAATATAAACACTTAGATAAATCAAAGATATACAGACATACACACGAACGCACGCATCAACACATACACGCTTTTGGAACTTCCCTTATCCCATATTTGATCTTCTAGGGTTTAATGTTATTTAACAAAGTTTGTACGAGTAGAAATAATCATTACTCTGACCACACAATGGAGGTACTACGATTTTCTAGCTAGCTGCTGGATTGTACTTCCTACATTGTGCTGGATTAAAGCCTCTCGGTCACAATCGTTTTATAGAATTGAAAAACCTCGTTATAAAGTCTAACTAAAACACTAACGATATGCACAGCATAAGCGTATATCCTACCACTGCTCTTATAATTACCGAAACATATAATCCAACTTTCACAAAATACATAAACCCAAGTAAACTGATAAACGTAATCTGTGTAGCTATTCTCATGTCAACTGACCCCAAAATGTCTTCGTTCTAAAACAGCTACATATTTCAAAGATATAAAAATACTCCGATATGGACCTTAAACATATCGATTAATTACGTTCCATGAAGTTTTTTGATACGCCGCGTAATTTAGCGGTAATCAAATTCTTAAGGTAGAATTTAAGTGTCAAAAAAAAAATATCGATAATACTGCTTCAGCATTTACAATCATATTTATTTAATGTTTACATTTATTACGCTTTACATTAAAAAACTTTGTAAAGAAAATTTATATAAAATTAAATTTTCTTTCAAAAATACGTCTATACTTATTTTTTTTAAATTAATCGTTATTCAGATAATGAAAATATTTGAACTAACACTTAAATTCTACCCTAGGAATTTTTTTTGCCGCCAAATTACGCGTCATATCAAAAAATTGCATAGAACATAATTAATCGATATATTTAAGATCTATATCCAGGTATTTTTATATCTTTGAAATATGCAGCTGTTTTACAAATATTTGATAAAAACCGCAACAGACTGCGCTAGCAGAATTCTAAACAAACAAACATCGTAATGGTATTCAAGACACCCGAAAAGATCTGTATTGCTTAACTCAACAATCAAAATCAAACTAGAAGATCAAGCCATGTACGGGATATCACGTGAAGACTGTAACCTAACGTGTATAAGTCAAACAAATAGACGAATCAGTGATAGGATGGAAGAACATCGATTAGCAGTAAAGAAAAACAGCACAACCTCATCTTTAACACATGTTCAATCGACACCCCACAATATCAACTTTGATAAGAACAGAAGGATAGCATCAGTAGAACATCTAACCAAGAGAATAATAAGAGTAGCTGTAGAAATCGAAAAACATTCAAACAGCCTTAATATTCGCTACGATTCGCAGAGACTGCCTAATACATGTAAGTTGGTATTAAACAAAAAGCGTCAATCAAGAACACACAATAGGCCTCTTATGAAACCCACCGAAAATCAAGTGAAACGGAAGAAAGGAAGTAAGGCAGTGAAAGTGACATCCAGCGAAGGTATAATTATCAAGGAATACACTGCAGACATCAGTTCAATTCGAATAACTCGAAGCAGAACAAGATTATTAGGTGAGTTTACCGTCGCCGAATAAACGAAGGTTCCTACAAGAATCTTATCAACATACGAGATCATGGGCACGGAAGCAAGTGCATTCTTCATAAAAGTTCATGGTTGTTGAAGAATTAATGCATATCGAGTTAATGTTGTTTACTTTGATGCTTTTACGTGTATAGTTTCAAAAAATATAAACGACCCTAAGAGTAAAGTGTGCTTATTTTACAAACCGCAAAGAATTATAAAGTAAAGTTGTTTAGATTAACCAATAAACTTAGATTTATAGTAACAAATTTCATATGTCGATTTTGCTGGTCACCAAACTGTTGTATTTGAAGTGATAACTTATTATTCAAGCTACATTTAAATAACCAACTCCTAATCTGGCATTGTCAGTAGGAGCACGATATTATTCACACCATATGCTATACTTAGAAATGCTACAAAAAAACATTAGTAGACCTTCTAAATGAACTACCATTAAAATGGAAGCATCTGGTAGCAACAAGATGGTGCTCCTGCTCACAATTCTAAATTAGTGGTAAATATTTAAATCATAGTTCTGAAGTAACGGTTTTTACCGGTGACTTTGGAAATTGTTATGATATACTAAATTATGTTCCGAAACAATAATGACATTCCTACTGCAAATGACCTGTAAATTAAGTTTTATGGGTAACATAACCTTAACCAAAATACTAATTATTAATAATGCAATAATTGCGTTTTTTTAATTATAACTAATTTCAAAGTTAATATATATATATATATATATATATATATATATATATATATATATATATCACATATCGATACTTCGATATATTGCAAACTGGAGCGCACGATCGTTCGACTTTAACAGAACGCGGCAATGCAAATGTGGATGCTCCGCAGCTTACTCATAAAATATATAAGTAAGGGTTTTACCACGGTAATAATATTGGTTATACAATGACGTCCCTTGAGATATTTTATACTAACTTTTTACCTTTTGAGTCTTACAAAAATGATGCTACAGTTTGCTTCTTCTATAATTTCTCAAATCGGTTAATAATTTCGCTAATAAGAACAATTTAATTTTAAAGTGTAAGGTCACATGTCACGTGAAAATCTCTCAACGCAATCAACGGTGCACTTTTAATTTGATTGCACTTCCAAAGCTGAATGAAATGACTTTAATGTACAAATCGATAATCATTTAACGTGCTTAGTACCATAAACACTTTTACCTACGACCACTGTAGAAAATAGACGAAACACACGACACACAGCCTCAGTAAATTCGTCATTACGCACGGTAAACAAATCGCACAGTTTTCGTAAATAAAACGCATAGTTTGACTATATTAACAAATGAAAATATTACAATGTCATATGAATCGACAAATCGAGATACTTCTAATATACGTGATAATTGTACAGTAACCATGCAACTATTTCTGGGCTTCTCTAAATTATCATATCTGATATTATGCGTTAATTAGGTTAATCTAATAACTGTGTTTAAAACAATTTTTGTTTTTTGTAACAATACGCGTAACAGCGTTGATATTTAAACAAGCAGGAGCAGTCGTCATTTGTGAAGCATTGTAGGAGAAAGTGAAAAATTATATACTTGGCCTGTGGACCAATCTTCACGTTGTTTATCCGAAATGGTCAAAAACCTCCCCAAAGGTTAGTAGCAGTTCTAGCCTATGAAATCCTAAGGTGGATTGGCTAGGCCTAATACCGGCTGCAGTAGGAGTCGCTTATGGTATTTTCACCTGCAGTCGCTTTGGCGTAACTGAAGCTGGTCCGGGTTAGAGAAGGCGACGCTGTGGCGGCGACCTCTTTGATCTTGGAATGATCTTTATCAGTTAACACACTATACCCGTTCGGCACAGGGTTTAGTGCATTGAATGGCGTGATTGTTGCAGGAGTACTTGACAGTGTGTTGCAGCCCTGCAATAGCACTGTGCATGACGGAAACGCTGGTACCGGTCACATTGACCGATATCAGTTTTTTCCCTCTAGTTCTCGTAGGTGACTGAAAGGCGGGCGACATATTCCACTTTTCGGATCTTTTTGGAACTTGCTTTGGTTGCTAGCTGCACCAGTACGAGTGAGATCGAGCGTCTTTGTTGATTCATCTTGGAAAAAATGGAGATTACTGCCTCGCAGTGAAAGTTCTGAACTAACGTCGCCAAGCGCTTGCTCTGTATCTAATAGGTGTGGTGCGGAGTACCACACCTATACATATACCCCATTAGCCTGCCTCGGTCTAGGGTTGACGCAGACTGGATCCGGATTTCGTCGCTGATGGCTCTGGTGAAGACGATTCCATATCGCTCTAGTTCTCGGGAGAAAGCGACGCAATTCTTCTTCTGACTAAGGATTTTTAGGGATACATTCTTCTTAGTATCGACTACGGTCTGTCAGGCGGAGGCATGATGAAATAGTTCAGGGGTTTCGTTGGCGGGGTTGCGTCTGCTGCATTTGTTTTCTTTGATACCTTCTTCTGATTGACGATTGCCGGTGGTGCTCCGCTGTTAGTACGCTGAACGGCGCTGATATCGCGTCCTGGGGTATCGGCGACAGCGGAAGCGACAGGTTTTTTGCTTAGTGGAGATGTCAGTCCTATAACCGCTTCTTTCTTCGTAGTAAAAACCACGTCTTGAGTTTAAAATTTTTCCGTAAACGTTTTGGGTAAAACCTACTTTACTCTTTGGATCCGAACCTCGGAATGCTTGGTGTAGCTCTCAACGTCTTGCCAGCGATAACTTTAGCAAAAAATGTTAAACATGTGACATTCTGGGATGCGCTTCTTGTATCGCTGTTGGTTCACAGATTTTTCTTCCTTCTCAATGGTGTTTCGAAATTTCGAAATTTATGCGCTTATAAAGTTCCACTTGTACGCTTATCTGTTTATTAAAGTAAAACTTGGTTGCGCAGTTAAGATTAAAGAAATACCTTTTTAACCCCCGACGCAAACAGTTGAACGTGTGCCTGAGACACCGTAGCTCCCACACGAAAGAACCGTTTTTGATTTAGTTTTTTTTTTTTGTTTGAAAGGTGATTTGATTGACAGTCTTTTTAGCTATAAGTCAAGGAATACTGTTCGGCTGTTTGAAGACCATCAGCTCTTTTCTAGTTGATGAAGGGATTTGTTTACTTTTTAGAGGTTTTTTTGTGTCAGGGCTTCTTTTAACGTTTATAAAATTTCCGCCGTTTGTTAGAATGGACTTTACACATGTTAGCTGGATAATAAACTTTAGCGAGTATTTCATGTGGGAAATAATTGTGCCTGAACTTTCTATGTATGAGACTTTTTTGGCACGTATATAATTCATGTTAACTCTGCAATTCAAATTAAAATTTTTTATTAACCTCACTTTTTATATAATAAATTTTCTACATTACTACTTTTACCTATATTTCCTTCTAATTAATTTTATTTGTTATACAGGGTGCGGAAAAAAATACAAGGAGTTATTTCTTGGCCTATTCTAAAAATATTTTATCCTATGATGATTTTTGAAAAACCTTTGTTTTGAAGATACAGGGTGAACAAAATCTGTGACAATAACAACATTTTATTATCAAAAAGTCCATGTAAAGTTGCTCAATCTACAATAAACGTTCGAAATGACTTCCTCCTGCCTGGATTCAAGCATTCAATCTTCTCGTCATTGACTGCCGAACTCTTTCAAACACACCAGGGTCGTTTCTAATTGAGTTACAACCAGCAATTATCCCACAAATCGACAAATTCTCCAAATTCTACCTTATGAATTGTTTGCCGCTAAATTGATTTTAATACAAGTTATCTTTTTGCATGTTTTTTAATGCAGCAATAAATGAATTTATATTTGGATGGGGTGTGCAGTAATACTTATTAAATTTGGAATGAAATGACTCGCATGTATTAGTTTTACGGGTCATTTCGGCAGAATCCTTAGTCCATATGGTTGGGGGGAAAATAGAGTCCTCTGATATGTATGTTGCAGTGATATAGTCTGAGAATGTTGTCACTCGTTCATCAACAGGCGCGTCTTCCATAAAATCGAAAATAAAACAACCTCCGACTTCTTCTGGAGGAAGAAAAAGTAGACCAAATAAATGATGTAGCCACTTGCCAATTGGTGATGTCTTGTGTCTATAGTCCACCACTAATCCAAATTGTCGAATTTTTTGAAACCAAGCCTGAGAAATATGGAATCTACATCCAATTATTTGCGCTTCAGGAAATACTTCTGTTATAGCGTGTGAATACTAACTTCAAAATCACATACAAATTGGTTTGATTTCCATGAATATCCCAATATGTTAGATTTTTGACTAATAGATGTGAACAGTTTCCGATAGGTATGTTTCAGTTTATTGTTCAGAAAACACAATGCCACAGGAATGTATACGTGATTAAAAAACACATGTATAGTGAACAGTTGTACAAAATACTTGGTGGAATAATCAAATGTACCATCGACGTAAAACTTGTCACATTTACATGTTACCTTTGCAAGAAAACACTATAATGTTGTTTATCTTCTCATTAGTGATTAAAAAATTATCATCGATTCTACATAATCATGCACTGCTTGGGTGTTACCTGGCAACTTTGGAAACTTTCTTCGTTGACTTCGGCCAATGTTGTTTCTTATGTAAGTAATGCACTGAGAGTATCCAAAACATTAGTCGACGTCAGTAGAAGAGGGACACTTTGGCCGCCATCTTGGATTTTGACGTCACAAGACCGCCCACGTGTGAGACCGTATTTACCACCCCTATTTTTGACGGCTTCTTTTCGGAGGTCTTCTTCAACCCCTTTTCTTCCCTAATTATTTTTGTTTTCTACTAGCCCTCGTGTAGGACGTGTTTTTTCACCCCTATTTTATGGCTGCCCACGTGTGAGTTGGTATTTTCACCCGTGGGGTTTCTTTTCGAGGGTCAACCTTTGATGGAATTTTCAAATCTAATTAGTCTTTTTGATAGCAATTTTTGTACTTGCTCACGTGAGGGGCATATGCAGGTCTTGGGTTTGGTCTTGGACTTGGGGTTGGTCTTGGACCTGGAGTTGGTCTTAGGGTTATTTTTGATGGACAGCTTTAACCCTAATTAAGGTCCTTTTGGTAGTATTAAGAGTAGTACCCCTGGAGGTTAGGCAAATGCACACGCTTACAATGTTGGAAATTGCATAATTACCCTAACAAGATATTATTATTAAAATTATCGATCCTATTGTTTTTAAAATGGTCATATGCTATTGGTACGTTCGGATGATCTTTTACCCATACGAGAAATTTATTTATACGTTGTATTTCTAATAAGGAGGTTCTTGTAAGACACGTGTAGGGCTTCGCAACTTGTTCTCGGGCCTTCGCCCCCTGGCTGGAGATGGTATGGGAACCCTAACCTTATAAGACAAGTGTAGAGCTTAGCCCTATCGTAGCCCCCTTGGTGCAATTGTATGTAGGTTCTAACTTAATCTTACAGCTGTAGGCCTTCGCCCCGTCATACAAAATTGTATTCTAATAAGGACGCCCTAGCTTTGTAAGACAGGACTTGTATCAGGGTCTGAGCCCTGGCCCCTTTGAGTTAAAATTGATTTTAGTGCCATCTAGTGGCGTATAGACTAATGAACATTTTCTATAATAGAAGTTGATAATGCACACCTCTCTCTTGCTCTATCTTGTTTCTCTCTCTCTCTCTCTCTTTAGGCTCTTTTTCACATACACACACACACACACAAACGAATAAATTAATTAATTAATCCATCAATCTCAAACAAATCATGCTCGATCAAATCAACCAGATCAATCTCAATCAATCAACCGAAATTATATCTTACAGTTTGAGGAAACCAGATTACAGTTCAAAACTGAATACATTAAAGTCTAATTAAATATAACGTGAAATAATAATAAATAATTTCTACCCTAATGCAATGATGCTTATATATATATATATATATATATATATATATATATATATAATCTATATATATATATATATATATATATATATATATATATAGGCAGATTCTCTTTCTAAACAGGCACCACCTATACATTCGGAAAATTATGTCTGATTTATTTGCATGTTCAATTACATACACACAAAATTGTTTCATAGTACCGTGTTCATTAACAGTTATAAAAAACCCATTTAAAAGACTGGAAAGTAATTATTACCTATATATAACATAGAGTTAAATTAAATTAACATGTTTTTAAGAATATATAACTGATATAATGCAAATAAAAGGCAAAAGGTTTTAATGGTTTTATTATTATACGCGAATTAACAATAACTACAAGTTTAAATTCTACGAATACATACCAACTATTTGTAGAGCTGATCTTATGACGTCATCCCTTAAGAGTAATAATACATTTTAAAAATCTTTATCGACATTTTTGTTAGCAATATCAGGTAAAAATATATATATATATATATATATATATATATATATATATATATATATATATATATATATATATATATATATATGTAATATCAAAATAATACGCTTACCTTTAGAAGTGTTTTTTCCTTTAGTTGTTCCAATAATGATAACATTATGTTGAACTGAAATATTTTGTATACAACGTGTCCACATGTAGTATCACTAAACACGCTTTGTGAATGGTGGATATAAACTGGCTATTACATTCCGATCATTAACTAATTTAGAAAGTAATACACAAAACCTGATTACTGCTACTCGTATTTAGCAATTATGTTGTACTTATGAAATTTACTTTCAAAACACTTAAAATACTTTAAAAATTTTGCTAACACACACACACGCACGCGCGCACACACACACATGTACTTCACGTTATATGAATTTTTATCAGTTGAGATTAATAGCAATGTTAACTAAACGCTTTAAAATTTCTAATTTGAAATGAGAGTGACGTAATCTAATTTTATTTAAAAGTTTATAGGGAGCATCACCATCATCGAGATTTTGAGATACAATCACCTCATCGTCTTCACCTTGAACGATTATATTGTAACAACCTATAAATCAGCTAATAACCCCTGACAGTTTTTTATCAGACACTATTATTGCATGGACATGAGGTTATCCCTAAATTAACTGGTTTTAGCACGGCTCTGTTAATGCTGCACTCTTCAAATCTTTCAGCTCGTTCGCAGAAGTTGTACCGTATTCATTTCCTTCAATTTTATCTGCATTCTGTTTCGAGGCTGTAGTACGTTTTCTAGTACATAAACATAATCTTCAATACTGTGATGCGTGTAGCAGCAAAACACGTTAGCTAGTTTCACCTCTATATTATTTTACATGCAAGCCTGACCTTATCATAAATACATCTGTCAAAAAGCTAATTAAACATAACTCCACGGACTGGGCATAGCAAGCAGCGTTTCCAATTATGGCTTTTAGTCAACACAATATTGCCTACAACGCACGGACGTACACACGCACGCACACACACATACGCGCGCGCGCGCGCTCAAAAACACGCAAACGCAAAACATACAAAACACGCTAACGCGAAAACACGTAAGACGAAAACACGCAAATACGAAAACACAAATGAAAACACGCTAACGCAAAAACACGCAAACACGAAAACACACTAACGAAAACACAAAAACACACAAACGAAAAAAAACGCTATCACGAAAACACGAAAATACGCAAATGCGAAGACATACAAATGCGAAAACACGTAAAACGAAAACACGCAAATACGAAAACACACAAACGAAAACACGCCAGCCAAAAACGCGCTAACGCGAAAATTCGTAAAGCAGCAAACATGAATCAAGACAGGGAGCACCGTTAGGAAAAACAAGTTTATTGACAAAATTGAAGGAAAGCTTAGCGCTTGAAAATATATTATTATTATTATAAACAACAATACTTCATTTTCATTTAATAACAACTTTTATCGGTCTTCTTCTTCTTGAACCGTGATTCGTCGCTATCATCATCATGGTTTTGAGATTCGTCCTTCTCCTCTACCTCATCGCTCTTCTTCCTCTTCTGTGAATCATCACCATCATCTTGGATGTGAGATACATTCAGCTCATCCACGTCATCGTTTCCATCATTATTTAGAACGGTTATGTTGTAATAGTTTATTAACAAGTCAGTAAAATCTCTAATGTCCGCTTATGTTGGTTTATAAGCAGGAGAATACATCATAATAATGCTCACTCGATGACAGTTACACTTTAAAGAGCGAAACACACGAGAAACGAGAACGCTGCTAGCCTAGGGTCTTGTGCGCTCGCGCGCTCGTTAATGTTCGGGTAGAATCGGTTATCTTCGAGGGCAGTTTGAAGGATTGACCTAACCATACTCTAATAGCTTCCTTAGGGGCATGTTTATAAATCTAAACTCCTTTTTTATGGCTGAGGTATTTTCTCCTAAGACAGCAGCTTGCGCGTGTTTCGTTTTCGTATTTGAGTGTTTTCGTTTTACGCGTTTTCGCGTTAGCGTGTTTTCGTGTTTGCGTGTTTTTTGTGTTGGTGTGTTTTCGTGTTTTGTATATGTTTGCGTTTGCGTGTTTTTGCGTGTGTGTGTGTGCTTGCGTGCGTACGTGCGTGCGTGCGTGTTGTCGTTTGCTCCTCGTGCTAAAGCAATGATAGTCGATTGTATGTAATTGTAGGCAATATTGTGTTGACTGAAAGCCATAATTGGAAACGCTGCTTGCTATGCCCAGTCCGTGGAGTTATGTTTAATTAGCTTTTTGACAGATGTATTTACGATAAGGTCAGGCTTGCATGTAAAATAATATAGAGGTGAAACTAGATAGCTAACGTGTTTTGCTGCTACACGCATCACAGTGTTGAAGATTTTGTTTATGTATTAGAAAACGTACTACAGTGTCAAAACAGAATGCAGATAAAATTGAAGGAAATGAATACGGTAAAACTTCTGCATTTCCAGAGCCGTGCTAAAACCAGTTAATTTAGGGATAACCTCATGTCCATGTAATAATTGTGTCTGATAAAAAACTGTCAGGGGTTATTAGCTGCTTTATAGGTTGTTACAATATAATAGTTCAAGGTGAAGACGATGAGGTGATTGTATCTCAAAATTTCGATGATGGTGATGCTCTCTATAAAATTTCAAATAAAATTAGACTACGTCACTCTTATTTCAGATTAGAAATTTTAAAGCGTTTAGTTAACATTGCTATTAATCTCAACTGATAAAAATCCATATAACGTGAAGTACATGTGTGTGTGCGTGCGTGCGTGTGTGTGTGTGTGTGTGAGTGTTTTGAATGTAAATTTTATAAGTACAACATAATTGCTTAATACTAGTAGCAGTAATCAGGTTTTGTGTATTGCTTTCTAAATTAGTTAATGATCGGAATGTAATAACCAGTTTATATCCACCATTCACAAAGCGTGTTTAGTGAGACTACATGTGGACACGTTGTATAAGAAATATTTCAGTTCAACATATGGTTATCATTATTAGAACAACTGAAGGAAAAAACACTTCTAAAGGTAAGCGTATTATTTTTAATATATATATATATATATATATATATATATATATATATATATATATATATGTTTTTACCTGATATTGCTAACAAAAATGGCGATAAAGATTTTTAAAATGTATTATTACTCTTATAGGATGACGTCATAAGATCAGCTCTACAAATAGTTGGTACGTATTCGTGGATTTTAAACTTTTTTATTGTTAATTCGCGTATAATAATAAAACCATTAAAACCTTTTGCTTTTTATTTCCATTATATCAGTTTGATATTCTTAAAACATGTTAATTTATTTTAACTCTATGTTATATATAAGTAAGTACTTTCCAGTGTTTTAAATGGGGTATTTATAACTGTTAATGAATACGTTACGTTGAACATGCAAATAAATCAGACATAATTTTCCGAATGTATAGGTGGTGCCTGTTTAGAAAGAGAGGATCTGCCTATATATATATATATATATATATATATATATATATATATATATACAATTGCACCAAGGGGGCCACGATAGGGGCTAAGCTCTACACTTGTCTTATAAGGTTAGGGTTCCCATACCATCTCCAGCTAGGGGGCGAAGGTCCGAGAACAAGTTGCGAAGCCCTACACGGATCTTACAAGAACCTCCTTATTAGAAATACAACGTATAAATAAATTTCTCGTATAGGTAAGAGATCATCCGAACGTACCCAATAGCATATGACCATTTTAAAAACAATAGGATCTATAATTTTAACAATAATATCTTGTTAGGGTAATTATGCAATTTCCAACATTGTATGCGTGTGCGTTTGCCTAACCTCCAGGGGTACTGCTCTTAATACTACCAAAAGGACCTTAATTAGGGTTAAAGCTGTCCATCAAAAATAACCCTAAAATCAACTCCAGGTCCAAGACCAACCCCAAGTGCAAGACCAAATCCATGACCTGCATGTACCCCTCACCTGAGCAAGTAAAAAAATTGACTTTAATTAGGGTTGAAAATTCCATCAAGGGTTGACCCTCGAAAAGAAACCATAGGGGTGAAAATACCAGCTCACTTGGGCAGCCATAAAATAGGGGTGAAAAAAGACGTCCTACACGAGGGCGAGTAAAAAACAAAAATAATTAGGGATGAAAAGGGGTTAAAAAAGGCCTCCGAAAAGAAGCCGTCAAAAATAGGGGTGGAAAATACGGTCTCACACGTGGGCGGTCTTGTGACGTCAAAATCCAAGATGGCGGCCAAGGTGTCCCTCTTCTACTGACGTCTCCAAAAAGGTGTGAATCAGTTTAGATGGTGGTTCTTCACTACAGACTTTTTCTTCTCGTTTTCGTTTTAAACCGTTGTTAACTGTTTGTCGATTCAATACTTTTTCGGTGAGTGGATCATGGTCATGGCTAAAGTATATAATTTGGCTTTACACTTCTTTTTAACACAATTCCAACAAGTTTCACCACTACTTTTCAACTCTTTATACTTATAAAAATTATGGTTTTCTAATACTAGAAGAGGGTTACCACGCTGCCCAATTATTTCTTTTAAAGCTATGATTGACAACTATCAACATTTTGAAACAACCCTTTGCTTTATAGAGTTACCCCTCCCCTCCTTTAGGTAAAATGGGAAATACAGAATTTCTAGAAACATTATTAAAAAATACCTAAGGTACTTTTAATATGGAGCTAGTAGATAAGCATATAACACGTTAATTACATTTTTCCGCCGGACGGAACTTCATGTTTGGTATTAGCGCCTCCCTATGATATAACTTTCTCCACGGACGGAAGATCGTGCGAAGAATTAAAGTTAGACGGGAGATCGTGTTCACCGACTAACATACATCCATACACACACAGACATCCAGACATCATGGTCGATCTTGACGAAACTTGACCAAAAGTTGTAAAATGAGTTAATAAGTCGATTTAGGGATAGTGAAAAAAAGTCGATTGCAACAAATATCGAATATGGTTGTGGCAAATTTTGTTCACCCTGTATCTTCGAAACAAAGGAGTTTTTCAAAAATCACCATAGGACAAAATATTCTCAGAATAGGCCAAGAAATAACCCCTTGAATTTTTGCCGCATGTTTACCTAACACCCTGTATATCGTACGTGATCCACTTTGTTGACCTCCAACGCTAATATTGTTTGGTTAAATCCTACAATTGTCATAAAATTTATTATTTAATCTCTGTAATTGATCTTGAAACAGTATTAACAGAAATAAACGAGATATGGATATTAAGTGTTTAAAGATACCACAATTGCAATCGTTAAATGTGTAATAACACTTAATAATGTTCACACACTAATAATAATGATTAATAATATAAACAAAATGATATAAAGAAATGTGGGATAAGTGAATTATAAATTTACGGTCAAAAAATGTTGATAGCTTTATGATGTAAAAATGTCCAGTGTATGATGATATTACATCACATTAGAATATAATGGATAAACTAAATTAAACCAGATTTACTTAATCACTTTTAATCACTAATGAACAGTAATAAAAAAGTCAAGCGTATCCACCAAAATTCCAAAGGGGGAATTACATTATTAAACCTTAATTATCTTTATGTTTAAGAAATTAATACAATTTATAGGAATAATTGCATATTTTTTTATCGTAATTGAAAACATTAATTTGTCATTAAAAATTGAATCATAAAGATACATATAAACTTTTAGTGATAACTACCTTATCGTTCAACAATTATACAATGACGCTGTATTTACTTTAGAAAAATAATTGATCAAAAAAACAATTACATGAAATTAAATACGATAAAACAAGAACTTGTCATTAGTTCGTCCATGAAATTTAATCAATAAATTTAACCTTTAATAAAATCTCTAAAATACCAACTTTCGTTAATACAATGTTTTGCTGTTCGAGAAATAATGCTAGTAAACCAATTAATTATGATCTATTAAATAAACACATAATTGAACACATAAACGAAAGCCGCACCAATTGTGTGCCGGTTATCTTAGAATTTGGTTAGGGAGAATCTACTGCCTATTTATTAGTCGTTCTAACTTGCAACTTATGTCCTCTAATCTTAAATTAATTTTTACGTTAATGTTACCTAATAAACTGAATACGTTTACGAAAACAAAATTGTTCACTCAAAGTTATTAATTCTAAAACGTGAAATTTGGATTTGTATATTGTATCTTAAAATATTAAAAGCGCAGATAAGTAATCAGTCAAACTCAATTAAACTAAATAAATGGACAAACGCTTCAACCCATAAACGACTACGTTCATCTGCTTATTGCCATATAATTTAAAAACACTGTCTATAGTAGAATAAACACAAACACCATAAATACAGCCAAAACCATTTCGTAAACATGAACGGCTTGGTCGACTATGAGGCTCCGTTTAGGACGTATTTTTTTAATATACAGCGTGTCTGTTTGAGGAGGTTGGCTAATATCACCTAAACTAGAAAAGGTATTTACGTAAAATCGCTTTAATCAAGAGGAAGAACCGTGACGCCCTAAAGTGCGATACGTCTAGTGACTCCTAGATGGCGGCTATATCGTAGATGCTTATGACAGAAGACTTGCCATCACCCCGTTCCCTTTAGTGTTACAGTCGAAAATGAAATTAGCACGGAAGGCAACAAATAATTAATGGACACTGGTCTAGCTCGGTGGGACAGAGGGCCGTGGCCGTGTTTCTAAATTTAAATACGAAGGGGTGGCATGTTGTATTGTCGAAAGTAATTTATGACGGCTAATCGAAATCTTGATAAAGTCGTGTAAGGGCGCCAGTCTGTTGTTAAAACAAAATCGGTAAAATATTCCTGGACACACGTAGGTAAATCAGCCCCAAACAGACAAAAGTCTCACCTTTACGCTAACTACCTTCAGGTGCACGTAGGTGGTGCTCCGGGAACTCTAGCTCTAAAGCAAACCTCAAAATATTAACACGTCTTCAAATACTAATGAAGCGTGCGAACAAATTAGCAATTGGGGTTCAACTGCTTCCTTTAACCTATTTTTACGTTATTTTGCACCCAACGTTCGTAAACAAAATATGCAAAATAACAAAAGCTAAATATTTCGATTATCTACTGAAAAGTCAAAATCCCAAATGTTGGTCATCTATTAAAATTCTATCATCAAAGATAATTAAACACAAACTAAACCAGCGCCGTTCAAGATTATCTAGTTTGTTACGTTAGAAAAAACTATTTGATATAAAAAAAACACTTACATGAAATTAAATACGTCAAAACAAGAACTTGTCATCAGTTCGCTCCATGAAATTTAATCAATAAATTTAACCTTTAATAAAATCTCTAAAATACCAACTTTCGTTAATTAATGTTTTTGCTGTTCGGGAGAAGATTACAAATAATGCTAGTAAACCCAATTAATTATCTATCTATTAAATAAACACAAATAAAACACAAAAACGATACATATACATAAACGAAAGCCGCACCAATTTGTGTGTCGGTTATCTTAGAATTTGGGTTAGGGGAGAATCTACTGCCCCTATTTATTAATTGGTTCTAACTTGCAACTTATGTCCTCTAATCTTAAATTAATTTTTACGTTAATGTTACCTAATAAACTGAATACGTTTACGAAAACAAAATTGTTCACTCAAAGTTATTAATTCTAAAACGTGAAATTTGTATTTGTATCTTAAAATATTAAAAGCGCAGATGAAAGTAGTCAGTCAAACTCAATTAAACTAAATAAATAGACTAACGCTTCAACCCAAAACGACTACGTTCACCTGCTTATTGCCGTATAATTTAGCAAAACATTGTCTATAGTAGAATAAACACAAACACCATAAATACAGCCAAAAACCACCTGAACATGAACGGCTTGCTCGACTATGAGGCTCCCTTTAGGACGTATTTTTTTAATATACAGCGCGTCTGTTTGAGGAGGTTGGCTAATATCACCTAAAATCGCTTTAATTAAGAGGAAGAACCGTGACGCCCTAAAGTGTAATACGTCTAGTGGACTCCTAGATGGCGACTATATCGTAGATGCTTATGACAGAAGACTTGCCATCACCCCGTTCCCTTTAGTGTTACAGTCGAAAATGAAATTAGCACGGAAGGTAACAGATAATTAATGGGCACTGATCTAGCTCGTTGGGACAGAGGGCCATGGCCGTGTTTCTAAATTTAAATACTGAGGGGTGGTCTATCGTATTGTCGAAAGTAATTTATGAGGGTTAATCGAAATCTTGATAAAGTCGTGTAAAGGGCGCCAGTCTGTTGTTAAAACAAAATTTAAGCAATAAATTTAACCTTTAATAAAATCTCTAAAATACCAACTTTCGTTAATCAATGTTTTCGCTGTTCGGGAGAAGATAATGCTAGTAAACCCAATAATTATCTATCTATTAAATAAACACAAATAAAACACAAAAACGATACATATGCATAAACGAAAGCCGCATCAATTTGTGTGCCGGTAATCATAGAATTTCGGTTAGGGGAGAATCTACTGCCCCTATTTATTAATCGGTTCTAACTTGCAACTTATGTCCTCTAATATTAAATTAATTTTTACATTAATGCTATCTAATACTGCTAAACTCAAAACGTTTACGAAAACAAAATTGTTCATTCAAAGCTATTAATTCTAAAACGTGAAATTTGTGTTTGTATCTTAAAATATTAAAAGCACAGATGAAAGTAGTTAGTCAAACTCAATTAAACTAAATAAATGGACTAATGCTTCAACCCAAAACGACTACGTTCACCTGCTTATTGCCGTATAATTTAGCAAAACACTGTCTATAGTAAAATAAACACAAACACCATAAATACAGCCAAAAACCACCTGAACTTGAACGGCTTCCTCGACGATGTCCTAGTCAGGAAAATTCTTAAAACTTTTAAGCGGCAACCTAATACAGCAACTCCAAAATAGCAAATTTGATAACGTTTGATTCTAAATTGACTGACTAACGACGTTATAGAGTTTATGGACAAAAAGCTTTTGCACCCGGTATTATGTACACAATGTTGACTTAATTCGGTAGTTATTATGATTAGCGTAAGTATTTATAAATTTATGTACAAGGAGTCCTTCGTCGGTTAAGGCTGATCGCTATTGACGTGAAGAATGTTGTGCCTTCACAACAGTTTTTACTCGATAATGTCAATCCGCAAAATTTCGTTAATTAATTCACTAACAGGGTGCTCTTAAAAAAACACAATCTCCTTTATGAAACGTACGAAACGACACCGAAAATTCTATAAACTCCCTGGAGAAATGAACCACTGTATATACACCCAGACGGTGCTTTGGTTGTACACCCGACGACATTGAAAAGCCCACCCCCCGAGGCGATTTAACGTAAAAGTGGTGAACACCCTTTAAATGTTAGCAATAACACGAACGTACTGTAATAGTCAGGTAAATTTTCCATTATATTACGGGCACGTGGATATTCTCTGAAAAACCAGTTTGTTAATGAAAGAAGTCTTACGAAAATACGGAACGCCTGGTTCGAAACTGACTTAAAAATCCGTTATATAAAAAGAATTATATTTTTAATGAATTTGGATATATTTGTATTTATAAAACCAAATGATCTTATTTTTGTTGCATTATAATGGAATTAAATGTCAATATGGTTTACTTTAGGGAATTTAAAACAACTCCAAGTCAGTTGTTTTTCTTCACATACAGGAATTGATAATAGGTATATGAATTAATTTCAATGAAATTGTTGCACAAAAATAAAAAATCAATTAATCTAGGATATAATTGGACTGGATTAAAGAAAAACAAATGGCAATGCAATTCCAAATTGTTTCGATTTCATTATTTCCCCGATAATACGGTGCTTGTTTTTTCCATCTTAATTCAAAACGCTACTAACAAAAGAGGAATATTTATGAAATCGTATTATCAAGGATGTAATTGAAATTAAAAAGCGTCCTAATTGATAAAGTAAAAACACATTATTTGACATATAATTTCCCATTAACTGTTATTTAAATAAAAAAAATCCTTTAACTCTATACATCATTGATAGACACAACTACCGCAAATTAATTGATTTCCGGTTTAACCTCTGTGCAATAATCGTAATTATCCTAAAAATAAAATATGTCGAATAAGCCGGAATAATAGGAAAATTCATTCTTATACTTTCTACATTAATTGATTTCGATTACATCATAGATAATTTGATAAGATAAATATTTGAATTGAATCGAAAAAGGTTATAATTGCTAAAATAAAAACTGGTTATTTGGCATAAATTTTCCCATAGGTAGGGTGGCATTATTTAATTTACACTCATCCCAAACGCTTTTCTAAGTAACCGGAATCGCTACAAATGTCAATTTAGGTCTTTTTATGAAATCTTAAAATGAAATATAATGCCCACTTATAGGAAATTGAATCTTAAAACTTTTATTAAAAAACAATTTGTTGGCTCTATATCGCTCTCTGAGGGGATTTGGACCTGCTTTGTGCAACAAAACAATAGAAAATCTACCTAACCAGTTTTGCATTTAAGGGGATGTACAAAATTTATGTGCATTTTTAAAACTACTTCGAGAATGGGCGTTTTCATTGACGTCGGGTATACACAACCTTTTTGAAACGTTCGGTTCCCCAGATCTTCGATACCGCACACCACGCGTAACAGCTCACATCAACACACGACGTCAGTTTTTGAGTCCCACTCCAATTAACCACGCAAAAAACAGCCTCTTCTCCTCTTAAGAAATTTTTTCTCTCAACACGCTTTCTCACGAAAACCGCACCCTGTATCCAACCTGCGCTATCACGCTTTAAGGACATGTGCCCTTAAAGTTTATTTGAGTACAAACTATAGTCCAAAGAGATATGGCATCAACGGCAACAATACTTTTTTAATTCCAAACGTACTGAAATATTGTATCTTGACAGAAACACGGCATCAATATATAAGGCGCACTCCCCAAATGACATCAGCAGAAACATGATCTAAACAAAGAATCTCATAATTCTCCAATTTAGATTGGTACTTTTCGTACGCCCGATTTAAAAATGTCGCTTGTTAAATCTTTGGCATTAAATGAACATTTAGGAATATTGGTATATTTCAGCCGATTAGCGTACACGGTAATTTTCCTTTATAACTATTTCTATAATTAATTTTTTTCACTCACTGTAAAACATTAGTTTTTCCTTACTTTAAAATAATGTACTATATAACCAGTAGAAATGTTAATAAACATCGTAAATAATGTTTTATTTTACACTACCTGTAACATAAATTATTTACACCATGCACGCCTCTGGATGTTGCGTTCGCGCGCACGTAGTCACATATTTAAACCGCGGCCATATTGACGGAACCTGTTTAACGGTGTGACAAACTATATATTATATATTCAGTAGCTCCATTATTATACATTTTTTTAGAAAATCATGAGACACGTCAATTCCTAATTTTAAAAGACACCTTGTTACGTAAAAATGTCATCCCTAATTTCAACTCCCTTCAGGTGACAGCTACAACTCCTAAATTTTCAAATGTTTTTTTAATTTTATTGCAGAAATTAACTTTTTCCAGCGTAGGAAATTCGTTACATTAAAATAAAACTTTTATAAGTAATACTAACAAAAAAGAAATGTCTTTAATTGCCGACATTCCCTACAATAAGATAAAAACTTACTAATAAATACGTACAATTTTTGCTCGACAATCGAACAACAAAAACCAGCAAGCAGCAAATGAACAAACCTGAAATTTAAGAACTTTGCCATTATCAGCTTTAGTGAAATTACCTAGAAACGTGATTGTCATGGTAACAGTAGTTGACAGTTGACAGTGTTAAAATTTTTTATTTTATTTTAACGTTTTATCTTTTTTCTTCTTAATTTCTGCAATAAAATGTAAAACCATAGCAGTTTTGAATCGGAATGGGACAAGTGGCCGCCGCCTACTGGCCGCTGCCGAATGGCCGCGGCCAACTGGCCACCGTAACAACTTGCCGCTGGGACAACTGGCCGCTGGGACAACTGGCCGCTGGGACAACTGGCCGCTGGGAGAACTGGCCGCCGAGACAAGTAACCGCTGGGACAAGTGGCCGTCGCGTCGCTGTAAGTAGGTACAACTTGATCTCAAATAAATAAATGGTTAATTTCAATTATTGAAAACAAACAAACTGATAGTGAAGTAATAACTCTAATAAAATACAAAGTGGATAAATCTACAATATTCGATTATAGGAAATTACTTGAAAATCTTCACAAATAAGTAGTTTGTGGGATCGGTATGCCATTATTCTAGAATGTTAATGGCATGTTTATTGTCGTTGACTAATTTATAAAGGGCAAATTCCGTTCTTTGTTAAATTTTCACAAATTTCTTGGAAACCCCACTAATTAAGGTTAACTCTAATAAAATACAAAGTGGATAAATCTACAATATTCGATTATAAGTAGTCGGCGGCCAGTTGGTTCGGTGGCCAGTTGTCCTGTCGGCCACTTGTCTCGCGGTCAGTTAGCCGCGGCAAGTTGGCGCCGGCCAGTTGGCGGCGACCAGTTGTCCTAGACCGGTTTTGAATAGAGAATGTAAAGACCTTTCAAATGAAGTATCACAAGCCCTACTTCCAATTTGAAAATTTAGGGGTTGTAACTGTCACCTTAAGGGAGTTGAATTTAGGGATGACATTTTTACGTGACAAGATATCAGAAAATTAAAAATTGACGTGTCTCAGGATTTTCTAAAAAAATGCATAATAATGGAGCTACTGAATTTATTCCATGTGGCTGTTCCACACTATATATATATATATATATATATATATATATATATATATATATATATATATATATATGAGGCTTTTACGTTTAAACCATGTATTAGACACAGTGTTTTTTTACTCAAATATTCACCAGGTGTTCACTATTCTCATTTACTCTTGAATTTCAAAACATCGCCTTAGCTTACATACATTCAATACGTTCACATCCTTCCATAAATTCTCACATGCTTGGTCGTTCTCATCATTTAGCATAGCATAGGTAAATATCTGATGTGGAACACCACACGACCTTCCAACCTACAAAATGGAAATTAAAACAAATGAAATAATTTTAATCACATTTTTTTAGGATGACTATGCAACATCTTTTATAAGAAGCTCATTATAAAAATAGGCAACATTGTTAACGCAAAAACAATAATCTATGTCAAACAGACGTTTAAAACTTCATGACAGGCAAAGGTTAATAGACATCTATACTTTGTCTTACCGTTAAACAGGTTCCGTCAATATGGCCGCCGTTTAAATGTCACTAAGTGTGCGTGTAACATCCAGAGGCGTGCACGGTGTAAATAATTTATGTTATAGGTAGTATAAAATAAAACATTATTTACGATGTTTATTAAAACTTCTACTGGTTATATAGTACATTATTTTAAAGTAAGGAAAACTAACGTTTTACTGTGAGTGAAAAAATTAATTATGGAAATATTTTTTATTATTTGCCTTATTTAAATATAAATTACCGTGTACGCTAATGGGCTAGAATTAAATTCGTAAAGATGTTTCAAGGACAAATTCAGTGAATGTTTTTTATATTTATTGCGCTTTACGTTGAAAAACCTTGCAAAGAAAATTTATGTAAAATTAAATTTTTTTTAAAAAATACGTCTACACTTTTTTTAATAAAATTAATCGCTATTCAGATATTGAAAAAATGTTAAATAACACTTAAATTCTACCTTAGGAATTTTTTACTGCTACATTACGCATCATATCAAAAATGAGCTAATAAGTCGATTTAGCGATAGTGAAAAAAATACCTACATACGTATATGTAGGTTGGAAGGTAAAATGAACCTTGTAGATTTCACTTTTATCCTAATCCACACTATCTGGAGAATACCAATTCATACCGTTTAATATACAGTATCGCTCATTGACTTATTCATAAAATTCATAATTGCATACTATTCTATTTCCCATGTACACCCCTGACTTTCTACATACCACCCGCCATTCCGTGTTATACGTCAACCTCGAGGGGTATCTGCACCAACTCTGGTAGCCTAACGGAATAGGAGGTAAATCGGTTATTAGTCGTAGTGTAAACGTCTGAAATTAAAATACGATAACTGGTAACTGACGATGTGAGAATAAGGTATACAGTAGTTTTAAGTAGAGATATGAATGTGAACCAAACAATGTGGAATAAGCAAATGAAGAACGATAATATTGAAAATGCGTGAATGTGCTAGAAAAACAACATTGTTAATTATGCTATACATAACTACTGTGGGTAAGCAAAAGTGGTTTGGGAAGTGAGAGCATGGCAAACTGTATAGCTTCAATGTAATAACCAAGTTTAATGTGACCTATGTCAACAAATATAACTGAAGTAGGATTATGCACTCAAATGCTTTATCTTAGAAAACATTAACCGAATTTAGCAATTTTATTTTCATTACTACAGTATTAAAAATTCCGAAACAATATTAGTCCAGCTTAACTTCAATTTTCGTAAAAGAGTTCATCTAATTTGTCCACTTAATAAAAACGCAATTTGCACTAAGGGGATACGTACTTACTTGTTAGACACTCAAAATAAAGTTAATACATTATATTGAAATGAATTGCTACCGACAGATTAATTTTTTCATAATACGATCGCAGGTAAGATAAGCTAATCTCAATAAGGTAAAGGTAAACGTAATGTATGCTCGAACCAGGCAACCAGCACAGATGTTGTGGCTACTAAAACGAGCTTAAGTAACAGCAGGCGTAACGTGGTCTGTCTTCATATCTAATGACGTCATTTGACCACGTTTCCTTTATTGAAATAAAACCCTATATCATTTTATTATGTGTGATAATGGTGAAAGTTTACATTTTCATATTTAAAAATCATCTAGATTGAGTTAGGTATTCATGGTAGAATCTGTATGGTAGCTTAGTTGACGGTATCTGTATCAGTATAGATATAAGAGTAGGTGTAGGTGAAGCTATCGGTATCGATATTGATATCGATATAGGTCCCGGTATTCGCATTTGAATCAGTATCGGAGGCAGGTATGCGTATTGGTGCCCGTCTGAGTCCATGCGATTGCGTCGTTGTAGGTATCGGTATCGATTTAAATATCGGTATGTGTATCGATATCGATGTAGGTACTGGTATCGGTAACGATATCGACATCGATATCGTCATTATTGTCGGTGCTAGTATCGGTATTGGTATCGGCATTGTATCGGTATTGAAATTGGTATTGGTATCAGTATTGGTATCGGTATTGGTATCGGTATTGGTATCGGTATTGGTATCGGTATTGGTATCGGTATTGGTATCGGTATTGGTATCGGTATTGGTGTCGGTTATCGGTATTGGTATCGGTATTGGTATCGGTATTGGTATCGGTATTGGTATCGGTATTGGTATTGGTATCGGTATTGGTATCGGTATTGGTATCGGTATTAGTATCGGTATTGGTATCGGTATTGGTATCGGTATTGGTTATCGGTTTATAGGTATATCGGTATTGGTATCGGTATTGGTATGTATTGGTATCGGTATTGGTATCGGTATTGGTATCTTGGTATTGGTATCGATTGGTATCGGTATGTATTGGTTGGTATTCGGTATTAATATCGGTATTGGTATCGGTATTGATATCGGTATTGGTATCTAGGTATCGGTATTGGTATTGGTATCGGTATTGGTATCGTATGGTATTGGTATTCGGTATTGGTATCGGTATTGGTATCGGTATTGGTATCGGTATTCGGTATTATCGGTATTGGTATCGGTATTGGTATCGGTATTGTATCGGTATTATCGGTATTGGTATCGGTATTGGTATTCGGTATTGGTATCGGTATTGGTATCGTGTATTGGTATCGGTATTGGTATCGGTATTGGTTCGGTATTGGTGTATCGGTATTGGTATCGGTATTGGTATCGGTATTGGTATCGGTATTGGTATCGGTATTGGTATCGGTATTGGTATCGGTATTTGGTATCGGTATTGGTATCGGTATTGGTATCGGTATTGGTATCGGTATTGGTATCGGTATTGGTATTGGTATTGGTATCGATATTAATATTGGTATCGGTATTGGGATCGGTATTGGTTTCGGTATTGGTATCGGTATTGGTATCGGTATTGGTATCGGTATTGGTATCGGTATTGGTATCGGTATTGGTATCGGTATTGGTATCGGTACTGGTATCGGTATTAATATCGGTATTGGTATCGGTATTGGTATTGGTCGGTATTGGTATCGGTATTGGTTTCGGTATTAGTATCGGCATTGGTATCGGTATTGATATCGGTATTGGTATCGGTATTGGTATCGGTTTTGGTATAGATATTGGTATCAGTATTGGTATCGGTATTACCATCGGTATTGGTATCGGTATTGGTATCGGTATTGATATCGGTATTGGTATAGGGATTGGTATCGGGTATCGGTATTGGTATTTGTATTGGTGTCTATATTGGTATTGGTATTGGTTTCGGTATTGGTATCGGTATTGGTATTGGTATCGGTATTGTTATCGGTATTGGTATCGGTATTGGTATCCGTATTGGTATCGGTATTGGTATCGGTATTGGTATCGCTATTGGTATCAGTATTGGTATCGGTATTAGTATCGGTATTGGTACCTGTATTGGTATCGGTATTGGTTTTGGAATTGGTATCGGTATTGGTATCGGTATTGGTATCGGTATTAGTATCGGTATTGGTACCTGTATTGGTATCGGTATTGGTTTTGGAATTGGTATCGGTATTGGTATCAGTATTGGTATCGGTATTGGTATCGGTATCGGTATTGGTATATGTATCGGTATTGGTATAGGTATTTGTATCAGTATTGGTATCGGTATTGGTATCGGCATTAGTATCGGTATTGGTGTCGGCATTGGTATCGGTATTGGTATGGTGTTGGTATCGGTATTGGTACCGGTTATGGTATCGGTATTGCAATCAGTATTGGTATCGGTATCTGAATCAGTATCGGTGTATGTATCGCCATAATTATTGCCATCATCATCGCCAGAGCGATAGGTACTCGAATCCTCGCACATACTTTACCGCATTCGTATTCCCATCTGCTTCTAAATCCGTATATGAATCTGTGTTGTAAACGTTACTTTACCCAAACCCGAACTTTAATGTGACTCTAATCCTGTTTTGGAATTATTGTTTTCGTAATGAGGTCTAGAGACTTTTATTATAGATATTTATGGTTTTTGAGAGTGTATTATTAAATTCTGTTGAACAGATTTAATTTGTTTTAATTCCGGTTATGCATATATAGAATTAAATTAAACGCAATTAACAAAATTAAAATGTAAAAAACCGTTAAAATAATAAACGACGTTTAAATTTCCCACGATTAACTATACCTTGCTGATTATATATTTTTTATTAATAAGGGTGGTAATTATCCTAACAAAATGTTGTATTTAAATAACGTCGATTCTGAATTAAAAAGAAAAATTAATTAGGAGTATCAAATTAATTAATTTATACTTATGCATTTATTTATACTTATTTGCATGGCAAAAACTTTATTTAAGCACACCAAATGTACGTTTAAATAATGTAAAAAATTATGAAGTAATTTAAAGCAGTGTACGGAGTTGACAGATTGTGTAAATACTTAATTACATGCTTATTGTGTTACTGTAGCGAAAATTTGTGAGAAGAGGCATAGTTCGATTATTCGAATGCAACTTTGAATGTATCTAATAAGCTTAATTATTGTTTTTTAATGTTGTAACGTGTTATTACACGGTTTCACTTTTTGCTAACAAGGTGCAAAGTTAAAATGCATACATAATTGCGCTTAAATAACATAGTTATTATTTTAATAACGTTTTAATTTAGTTACTTGTCACTTTAGGTCCTAACGTTTTATTCTGTCTGAACCATGTGAACTTTTTTTTAGTAAAAACTTTTTTTATAAAAGGTAAGTTATTCAACGCTCTGGGTTAGAAACAGTAGAATTTCGAGATTTTCTAAAAAAAATGGGCAAATACCATAAATTACCATTACTCACACAATTATAAAGGATGTAGCACGCCACGGACCATAGCTCCCATACCATACAATATATCAAAGAAGTCTAAGAGCAAGCTTGTGCATAAATACCATAGCCATGTTCCTAAAATATTTGTGATTATTAGTGGCGTGCCGTATTTCCGTGGTGTATCAAACTTAGTTTTTTTTTAAGTGTCACACCTTATATTTTATTGTTGGTTTGGTAAGTGCTGGAAAAGTAATTCTTTTTATATAACGTGTTATACCCCTAACTTTGCTGTTATAACCTTTTCTCTTCACAGTGGCCGACCGTCTTTGAGTATTTTTCCGAGAGAAAACTCTTTAAGTGGCATTCACAAATTGTCAGTTTCTTAGAAAAATCCAAATGGCACCCCCCCCCTAAAAATTATAGCGTTGGATAATCCAACCTCCAAATTTTTTATTGGTACCAAAAATCCACACATTCCATAACACACTTTCTAAGAAAGAACAAGTTATAACGCCAATTTGTAGGAATACGTCATTTGCTGAACCCAAATCTGACAAGAATACGGCGATTATGTGCAGGAGGGCATAGGGACATTCTCCAAAAGTTCAAGCAAGCCGTTACGTAGGAACCTTAAATGGACGTTTTCCTTTAATTGTTCCTCGATGAAATAAGGGCCCAGAATGTGTTGGTGATTTTCCGTTTTCTGATTTTCGTCGACACAATAATGAAAGTTTTGACGATTGACTACCCCATTCTTAAGGAACGTCGATTCATCGGAAAATAACACGCTCGTAAGATAGTATTGCGCTTGGTAGATTTTGTTGATAGCCCACATGCAGAAATCCTGCCTCACTTGAAAATCTCTAGGTTTCAATTCCCGGAGCAGTTGAATGTAGCACGAATGGAACTTGTACATATGAAGAATACGGAAGACAGAATGCTTTTAAGTGTTGGTGTTCCTACTAGTTTCACGGAGACTGATATGACGATTGTCAACAGTCGTCTCCAGAACTTGTATTTCATTATCTTCGGGTCAAAACTGGCTTTTTTTCTCTCTCGTTGCTCGTCTAACACTCCCAGTAATTGTAAATCTATCCAACACTTTTTGAAAAACATGTGGATTTGGATGTGTTGTGCTAGAAAATTTCTCTCAGTATACACTCGTGAGGCAAACAAACAATTCTTGTAACTCCATATAAATCACAGAGCATTTATTCTTATTTGTACGGTTTACTGTGACAATTGCATTTTTATCGCTGCAGATTTGGGTACGGAAAAGAACTGTTTCGGGCAAATTGGCATTATGTCTTGTTTTTCTTTGAAATTTTGTTATAGAATGTGTGGTTATTTGAGAACCAATGGAAAATTTAGAGTTTTGGTTTTCCAAAGCTATAATTTTTTAGGAGGTGCCATTTGAAATTTGAACACTTAGTAGGTTTTCTTACTTTAATGTTGAGATTATAGAGTAGGATCACGTGAGTTTGTTTCAAATTTATGGTAGACTTTAAAAAGATCTTTCAAACTAAACATCGCATATACCAGATTTATTTAAAAAGCTTAAAGTTGTTTGGGTTTTAGTGAGCTTTTACATATGCCATTTTGAATCAAATGTTTATGTAAACAATTATAGATAGTATTCATGACGTGTTTTATTCTAAGCAGGTGGCGCCTAGAATAATATTATAGGTGTCGATTTTGACGTTGAACAATAAGTGCTTTCATAAGTTGGCGTCTATAAGAAATACGAAGTCCCGTTCCATTCAGCTAGCTTGAAACCATGCACTTAGTCTGTATGTTGGGTCCGTAACACCATATGCATAAAAAAATCTTAATTTCGCCTACACTATAAGTGATAACAGTGACAGTAAAGTGGTTTTAATGATATTTATTTTGAAAAGATTAAATAAAAGGTAGGAGCTGGATTGCGAACCGGAGACGTCGGATTAATGTTGCACTTTTCTAACTTGTTTAAAACCTACTTTTTTGAAATATGTTAAGAGCTTGTCTATAAACGATACTTTCCTAAACTGTCATTATTGGTTTATTCCGTGCTCAGATTACAAATAAACCGCTTTAGATCCAAACTAGAATAAATCCTGACCAGCTCAAGTATAAACTCAGAAATAAATTCAGATTAAGAATTGTAATTAACCTGATTAGTACATGGAAGCTTCTATTATGGTGAATTGTCAATAATATATAACATAAAATACTCCAGATATTTTTATCTAAATGTAACGTAACAATTAAAGGTATACTTAATTAAAACAAGCAATCACGAAGAGAATAATAAAATAAAATATCCTACGCCAAGTACGGGGTCAAACCACTGTGACATGCAACTATGTAATGGGATTAATCTAAATTGGAGAAACGTTGAGCACTATTAATGGCGATGCAAATAAAATAACTTTTGTGTTAGTTTATTAATTAAATGACCTTTTGTTCAAAAATAAATTAAAAAATAAAAAATATGGCCGCCGATAGTGATGGTTAAATATTTACTAAAGAGTATGAAGAATAGAGCTGAACTATATAAGATTAGAGAAAGTTAGTCTCGGTTTACCTAATCCGAACTGATATAGACCTATCTATATATCCTTGTGAGGTTATTTTAACGCACTGGTTATATTTAGTGTTGTTCGGCGTAGCACAATTTTTTTGGTGTGCACTTAATGTAAGCCTGGTGTAAGTGGTACAACACGAGAATTTTTAGTAAAGCGTTGAGTATTATGTAAAAGCGTATTTAAATGATATATGAAAGTTTATGTGTTGGAGAATTAAAGTTTGAATGATATTTTAGTAAAACCCCTATTGAATGAATGCTATTCTATATGGCTACTATGTTTTAGTAGCGTGAGCGAATTGATGTCAGTATTATAGTAGGTAGCTTTTGAGAGTTCTGGGACAGCACCAGAATCTTGGGGTCACACCGACGAGAAAAGTGGGTGAGCAGTTAAGCTCCACCCCCGAAACTTGTTGGTGACGTCAATCTAGTGGGCCCATTCGGTATCCAATGAGAGACGTAGACGGCCATTTTATAGGAGTGGGTAGTTGTGTTGCACATGCGTGAAGGACCATGTAGGAATTATTTTTCAAGGTTACACAGCTCAAAGGTCGATCGTCTACCACACCCAAATTTTTAACGCTCACACAAAAAATGTATATTAATCTTATTTGCTTTATCAATAGATTGTACAGGTGATTTATAAATAAATTATACCTGTATATTATTTATTACTGAGTAACATCTCAAAAAAATAAGTCCAAACGTAGATATGTAATTAAAAATTGTTGTTAGTTTTATTAAATACATAAATAAAATTTTACCTCGAGTAGGATTTGAACCTACGGCATCTACTTTGCTAAAGTAGCACTCCAACCAACTGAGCTATCGAGTTACAAGCCCACTCGATGTAAATTTTGTTTTGTTTGTGTGACATATATTCTAGCACGATGAGAGACGTGGCTGACCATCTTGCAGGGGTGGGATGCGAAAAGAGCTATGATGGCATTGTTGATAGCGGTGATGTTAGAAAAATAGGAACTAGAAAATAATTTATTGAAATTTAATATTTTTACTGATAACAATTTATTTGCATTTTTATATTGATAATAATTTGCTATAAATAGCTAACGTGATGGCCCTGCAGTACATAGATTACATAGCCCGCTCCCCACAGTTTCAAGGTTGTACAGTACATAGATCTCACAGTGCAAAAGTCGATCGTCTACCACACACAAAGATAAAGAAAATGATATGTATTTATTTGCTTTATGAACAGATTGTACAGGTGATTTATGAATAAATTATACCTATGTATTAATTACTGTAATGAGTAACATCACAAAAAATTGCTCCTGTAGTGGATTATCAGATGGTAACCATTATGTTACTCCACACATGAAGCAGTCAACTGCATCGTCGGTAGATGTAGAAATGAATCCTGCTGCAGGAAGCGACGGACGTGAATAAGAGAATAACTATGACGAAAAGAAAAAATAATTAATTTTAAATTATAATTGTGTGAAAAAAATTCATAATAGAAAAGGTATAAAATTATATTAAAACACTTACTCATTAAATCACTCATTGTCACTGATTATTATTAAAAATAATAAAATAAAAGTTGATTGAGTACAAAGAAAGCCTTTGTTTTTTATTTACATCATGCTAAATAGGCTTCGTTATACATAACTGTAAAAAAATTAAAAAGTTAAAAAGAGTACCTAAATAATTTATGATTAAAGTAAAAAGAAAAAGAATACATTTAAAAAACTTACCGATTTACAAAACCGACAGATTAAAAATGATAATGTGTTCAGTGCATAAACAACTTATGAATTAAGTTAATTAACAGATTAAAAGGTTAAGAATGTGTTATCAATCATTACATTATACTTTCGAAACTATATTGCTATAATAGGTTTTGTATGAAATATTTTATGGAAAAACTATAACTTAAAACGTTGAAAAAAAATTAAAGAGAGTACTCACAATATTATTCTGTCAATAAATTATAATCTTTGAAATTAAGAAAATAATTTACATTGTCAATAATAAAATCAAATTAGTCAGTATATTACAAGCAGATCATAAATTGAATCACTAAAGTCATCATTTACATTATTATTTGGACAATTTTGAGCTGCCGAAACAGTTTTTCAATAGCTTTAAATCGCTGTCAAAACTTGTAATTAGAAATGAAGATTACACAATGAGCTCTAATATAATTATGAGAGTTGAAAAGTAAAATTTGTTATTATCGTAATGCATTTTCATTTTATTTGAATTGTTTTGTAACCCATCATTAAAAAAGCATCAGTTTGTTCAAAGGTTGATTTGCATGAATATAAAGGTCAATTTAATATTTGATGTAGTTGTTACGGAAATTTACATTTATCAAGGTCTTAATTAATTGAATTTTCATCCTATTTGAATAGTTATTTTTAAACAGTTAACCCCAAAATGGACATTTGTAATCTATTGTTAAAAAAGCATCAGTTTGTTACAAGGTTGATGTAATGAGAATAATAAGAATACAAAGCTCAATTTTGTAGTTGTTATGGAAATTTACACATCTCACTTTCAAGGTGTTGCAAAGTTACACGAAATAACAAATTTATCTTTTTTAATGCATTAATTATTAATTATGCAAAGTTGCAGAATGTAATTAAATTTCATCTTGATATCACCACCCAAAGTTTTGTTTATAAGAGTGGATTGTACCACTCTACTGTTTCCATACAAGTGATAAACTTCAAGGTGTTGCATCACGTCTTCAAATAATGGTAAGTAGTTTTTGATACTTGCCCAAACTTTAAACGCATTGAAAGGATTTTAATGCACCTCCAATGATCAAACTATGATTATCTACCGATACGCCCGCTTCTCCATTTATATAACCATACGCACGCATATAAGTTTTAACCATCTCCAAATGGCTTTGGTCATCACTACTAGTAATTAATGCAGTAACACTGCACAATATTGCAGTAACCTTCATTGCAACTAACGAAAATTCATGTTGACAGAGCCATAAATAAGCGACAGAAACGAGTTTATTCAGTTATAGCCTTTATTGGTAAAATAATATTACATTTACGTACAATACTAGTAAATGGTTCAGACTAGATTAATACTTATGCCACAGTATCGGCGGCAAACGCCGAAGTTGCTTAAACTTGGATTGGTGCAAAAATTTAAAAGTGACCGTCGAATGCGAAGATTAAAAAAATCATGTTGCGTTAACGATTGATTTTATTTATTTATTTATTTATTTAATTAATTGATTTCGAAAGCTTAAATATTCTTTGTAAGCATTCACTTACTTGTTATCTGCGAATACGAGATTTTGCTGTTCGTATGGATATCTTCTACTATTAATATTTGCATTTATATTCAAGATATGTAAGTGATCGAATTTTGCCGCACTGTCTTTCCTGTTATTACGTTTCTTGGTATGAAAAGCAGCCAGTGACCATTTAGGACGTTGAAAGCTCTGCACCGGCCAAATTATTGACGTTGATGGCAGTAAGGATAGATATACATGTATAAATCTCGAGCGTGAAACGCAACTTATATCGGTGAATTTTTATTAATTTTCTAATAGAGAACTTCATAGCATCATTTGTAGTTACATATGCAACTTTCCACGTAACTGTCATCAAGTCGATCCGTTTCGCCGCTGTAGCAGTACGCGTCGGTGTTAAAGCGAACCAATACAGCTCTTGACGTATATTGACTAGAGGCTTCGTGTAACTCTGTGCAAATCCCAACCCGCGCTTGAGCGGTATGGAAGCACAGAAGGGGGTTTTGTTGCTGTTTAACAGTTGAAGAGGCTTGTTTTGCGGACTCCACCCTACATGCAATAAACAGCTACTTTGATCCGCAATATATGAGCAAAATCCTTTAATGGTGCTGTTAGTGCCAAGTAAACGTTCGATTTCAATCACCTGGTCGCGTAGCGTGAATCGAATCTCATCGAATAGGAAGAGGGGCGCATTATTCGTAAGGTTATACTCTTTGTTTGCTTCCTTAGGGGTCAGATTGCTGCCAAATATATAACACTATCGTAAGTTGCTGTAATTAGATCAGCTTCTTGAATAACCAGATTAATCTCATCGGAGTTGTTGTATGCGGTTGCGTGTACAGATGATGTTCGACGATCGCATTGCACAATCATATCCTCGTACCTGACCCCGGTGAATAAACTTTTCAACGCTTCTCCCATATCGTCTTATTATTTATAACCGAGATACTGTAGAAACGGGCTGCTTACTTTGGTTAACGATGTGCTATTGTCTGCAGATAGAGACCTACTGCCGAAAATCTTAAGACCCATACTTCTTCAGCTCCAGTCTAATAGTCACTTTCTCGTTACCGAAGTCTATTAATCGCCCCTCTTGATCAATCAATTTCAAGGTGATGTCATCTATACGTAGTGTAAGTACAGGTAAATAAATGGCTGTGGACGGCTCCTTGATTCATTTATAACCCGGTTCAACGTGTACGTCAAACTCGAAGATGGTGTGCGACTGCTCACTGTTCCTGTATGCGCCTCCAGTTAAATTATACACCACACGTACATTTGTAGCTTTAATTATTTGAACATCCATATCAGATTGATGGGTGTGAACTGCCTTATACAGGTTAGAAGAAAAACTGAGCATGCATCCAATAGAATCCGCCTGAATGTTCACGTTATGTATATATTTAACTTCCCATTTTAGCGTATTATTGTTTGCTCTTAAAATAAAGTCTATGTTGTTATGCGAGTTAATCTTACGCTGCAGAAATCTGTTAATAGCCACAATTTCATATACGCCACTTGGAATCGTAACCTCTTTATGCTCGTCAGTTTGCGTAGTACAGTAAAACTTGTTATTACCCTCACGAATACTTCGTATTGAATTGCAACTGTAGAATCCAGCCAACCATACTGATATTTAGGATCAAGTTCGAATCACGGAAAATACGTTGCACTGAGCACGTTTCCCGCACCTATCAACGTGAACGTTTGGAACAAACAAATAAATAAATAATATTGCAATCTATTGATTATATAGAAAATCTAAACAAATGTCTGCATATAAATGTATTATAATTCTGCTCTTTATCATAATTATATGTAATTTTACAGCCTCTGGGATATCTAATTATTTCAAGTGGTGGCGCTAAATCTCCAAAGCTGTAGTAGTACATGGGGCTTCATCATCGCGTTTCTTTAAAGCAACCGAATGAGTACTTCCTCACCAAGGTTCACGATAGCACATTCGTTAGGATGTGGTTTATGTGACAAGGTATCGCGCATAAACATACCTCTAAAGAATGGTACATCTGTAGCGTACCTTTATCTAGCTCGGAATCGGTTAATGCTTTCCGCGGTAAGTGTATGTTTTTGGGATGCGGCTTCAAGTATAAAGCTCAGTCCTTCTTATCAGGTTTCAAATATAGTCCTCTGCCGCTCCTTAGAACCACAGCTTCCTTTATTGCGTTATGACGTTGAGCGTCGTTGACGGCTTTACCTACACCGCTCGCACCACCGGCAAGAGCACCTGTAGCCGAGAGAGCTCGAATAAAGGTATTAGGAATGGAAGAAAGCCGTCAGTTTTAGGTATCTAGGCACTTGCACCTTTTTCTTTCCGCCGGAAATCTTAACGGCCTTCTTAGCAGCCGATATACTGACATCTATGAGTTTCTTCAGATTGCCATCTTTGAGCAGACGTTTGACAGTTTTCGAATAGGTTGTGCAACTCCTCCTCTAAATCGAATCCTTCGTACGTACACGATTCCAAGCTTAATGTCGAAGCACCCCAGCTTCTTGATGGCGGCTTTTTATACGGTTAGAATTGTGATAGGAGATGTGTTGTTTGCAAGCTTCATGTAGAGGATTTATACCGGGATCGCCGCGAGCTAAACGTTTCTGTAGTTTGACTCCTGGTTCGCAATATCGATAACTCGGAATATGCAGTTCAACAGGTAAATTGTTTGTTAAGGTGTTTAATACTCCTCTCCCCAGCCGAATGTAAACTGATCAGTGTACTATCCGCAACAAAATGATGAAGTTTACGAAGCAGTGTCAAGAACTGTGCACAGTCACGATTTCCTGAAAACGGAAGTTGCGGGAAAGCATGGTCGTCCCTTTCCAGGATTAATTAGAGCAGTATTGGCGGCCTTCAGGGTGCGGGAAGACCAATGTGATGATTAGGTTATTAGAGACACTGCACGATCTACGTTTACTCCTAGTCGCTTGAGCAGCCGAAGTGTAATTATCTGGAGCATGTACTTAGACCGATAAGAGGCATTAGATATAATGCGTTTTGCGATAAGGTGGATGTACTCATGCCCGACGAGATCGCTAAGAATTCTATAATGATCTTCGACGACATCTCGTGTCTCAATCAAGATATAATTCGCGATTATTTCAGTAGAGCACCACACACGGGTGTGGACTCCTTCTATCTCTGTCAAACTTACTCGAAGATTCCTAAGTAATTGATTCGTGATAATGTGAATATGGTTTTGCTGTTTAAACAGGATTGCGTAAACTTAAAATATGTATATGATGAGGATGTAGGTACTGATATGACCTTCGATCAATTTAAATCAATTTCGTATGGATTGTAAAAGACTTACGAAGTCTTTCAAATATCAGCAATAAAACGTTCAAACCCAATTACCTACACATTTCGTGATAATCGAGATCAAGAGATTCGAGGTCGTTTCTATGAGTCAGAACTTCCTGACATTTACTTGGTTGAACATATAATACGACGTCAAGCAAATAAATCTCTCGTTAAGTGGTTAGGTTTTGAGAATTCTCACATTTAATGGATTTCTAACAAATATATTCCATAATATGTTATGTACATTTACATCTAATGTAATATTATTATGTAATAAATGTTTTTGTCAATTTTAACTTTTATTTATGTTATTACATACACAAAATACTACATGCTACTAAAGCGTTTCATAAACATATATTCACGATGTTTGGTAAAATATTATGTTGCTACAATCTTCTATTCTTCTTTAAAACGTGCAGTCTCTAGCTAATTACTCCCATTCTGCTATGTATTCATTAATGTACACCTCCTTCACTTGATGAATTGTCATCCGATACATTATAACTCGGTACATGTTGTTCTATTCCGTGTACACATTGTTCCAATGATATCTCTTTAAGGTCTTCTGTTAATCGTTTCATACAACAAATACACCATGAGATTAACAGTCTTTTTCACCAAGACGTATTCTTTTACCATACTTATATACCAGACTATCTAAATATTCATCACTAAACGTACCCCTTCCATATACTTTCTCATTTTCAGCATCAAATTCTAATGATTGTAATTGATCAGTCTTTGCACTGTACTACCGCTATTTGCAACTTTAGGCCACGACTCTGTACTATAACACATCTACATATTGACTAACCTTTCTTATTATTATCCCTATCTTCCATACGCACCTTACCCTATCTTTTCCTACTTTACGGCTTTGGCCACGTCTACATCAATATTTATTTTTTCCTTGGCAAATTCTACAATGTCCATAACACATGCTTCATTAACATCATACATATCTTGCAAAATGGAGTTATTAGCTTATGTTAGTCAACATCAGGTATTTCCGCTCCCGCGTTTATTATTTTATTGTAAAATACCGAAAATTCCATACTGGACAGTAATTGCAATCGGTAACTTATTACGTTAAGAAGTCTGCATAGCTGCTCTATAGGCTCCCATCCTAAATAAATTTCTGATTCTTTACAATTTTAGATGCGAATAACTTTCTTCTTGGTAATAGTTTCGAACGATACAGTTTTCGTACCCATCTTTGTTGGTAACCATATCCCGACAGATGAGTAGAAATAATGTCGAATTACTCCTTGATTATCCACTAGCATTGTGCCATTCCAGTTTATCAAACACCACACCATTACTCTTTGATCCACCAAATTTAACGATTGATTCAAAGTTGAATTGGGGTGACAGACCGACTCCAACATACTTCGATTTACTTTTATTTAGTAAATATTGTACATTATTAATTAAAACATCACGACACTCACTTGAATTTATTACATTCGTCATCTTAGACTTTTCTACAGCTTGACGTAATATTTTTTCCATTGTATACGACACTGGCTTCACATATACTCCATTTCTATTTATATCTCACCTCCCGCCTATATTTTTTATTCAAGGTTAATAACGTGACCTTGGTATCCACAACGCTTCACGGTTATCTCTAATCACACACATCAAGGTCACCTTCTGTTCCACTTACTACATACGAGGCCGTCTACAAGGGCACCTATCTGTATGACTGTATAAGGCCATGCATACTTTAAAAGGAGGTGTAACTACACATATATCAACGTTCCGTTTCCACCAGGATCAGTTTGTCGAACATCCCATTACAAGACGATTGGGAGTCTAGTGGGTGCTACCAATCATCGTCTCTGTTTAATCTTAGTGCGCGGCGAATATGTGAACCAATACCAAACTAGTTTCAGTTTGAAAAAAAGGGACTAATACCTTGCACAATAGAGGCGCTAAGGAATATACATGAGGAGGTTCAGTGGAATTCCGAATTGTTCGACAACCAAGTGACCGTATATGGTGAGATGGGTTGCACTGTACAACATGTCCCAGCTAGAATACTGCTGTTCTTCGTGTACAGCACCCCTAACAATGTTACACAAAGTATATGATGATGCTTCATGTATTCTCTGTGATGAAGTATATTGTCTGGACAATTAATATTTTTTATAATGTATGTATTGTATACAATAAATTATTTTACTAACGTATCGAACATGGTATAGAGTTCACTCACCTTCATATTTTGCTGCAGCAGGATTTTCTTCCACATCTACCGACTGAATGCATGTTGTGTGGAGTTAGAATAAACCAAAGATAGCCATCTGATAATCCACTACAGGAACATTTACGATGGCACCAAACTGCGCTTACGCTCAACTACTTGCACCACGTCCACGCAGGTGTAATGAAACAGAATTGGAAAGGGCCTTTTCCTCTTGTACTAGATCAAAATGTTTAATTCCTAAAGAAAATCAGATATCTGAATAGATACATGTAATAAATCACCTGTGCAATCTGTTCACAAAGCAATTAAATACATTAACATGACATACTTTTTGTGTGAGCGTTAAAATGTGGGTGTGGTAGATGATCACAATTTTGATATGTGCCGTTTTCAATTATGTTGATGTATAAACGTTTACCTTTCCATTACGTGACCTTTGTACTGTGAGATATTTGTACTGTGCTACGTTGAAAATATGGGGAGTGGACTATATAACCTTTGTACTGCAAGACAGAAATAATGTCATACGTATGTACAGTAGATTATCTGCCGCAGGGATATCACATTCGCTATTTATAGCAAATTCTTATCAATGTTAAGAATGCAAATGAATTTTTATTAGTGAAAATATTAAATTCGAATTATTTTCTGGTTCGCATTTTTTTTCTAACATTACCGCCAACAACAATGCCAGCATGTCCCTTTCTGAATCCTATCATCCAACCCCTGCAAGATGGTGGGACACGTCTCTCATCGTTCTAAAATATACATCATGCTTAACCATATATCTTTTTTTGTTATGAAATTTATTTCAAACAATTATAATTTAGGTTTATTTTTTGTGATGTTACTCATAGCAATAATAATTAATATATAGATACAGTTTTTGTAAATCACCTGTACAGAGTGGCCAACTAAGAATGCGAGATACTGTATCTGGGAAACTATCCATCGTAGAGGCTTGCGCAAAAAAAGTTATACTAAAACGGCCAATACAAAAACCTGGAAAATATTTTCAAGTTTCTGAAATGGCCGCTAGGGGGCGTAACTGCAATCGTGAATCTAAAAAAGTGATGTTTCTTTGAATTCTGCTACATTAACCTAATAAAAAAATAACTGATCTTTAAAGTCGAGGATAATCTGAACTTTTTTTGTTTGGCACTTTTTGACGTATGTCTAAAAATAAAGTGGTGGGGGGTATTCAAAGGTTTCCTTAAATAACCCCCTGTATCTAAGAAACGGCTAAGCCGATTTTAACAAACTTGTCTGTAATGTCTGTATTCTGTGTGTGATGGGCGTTAAGTTTGCGTGTTGTATTGTGAGCTCGCTAGGGTACCTCAAAGGTAACCTGTGTATGCGCCTGAATATTCGGCGTTCACGGGAAGCGATAGAGCTGAGGTGATTGGGGTTTATGTTGGTGTATATGGGTACTCGGAAATCCATAACAGGACGTATGTATGTTTTATAGGTGTGTTGTGGTGTTTTGGGGTGGTAACTTCTGATTCTACTCCGGTTCATTGGATCCCCCATGGTAGTACGGGAGAGATCCATACTCTCATCCCGTTGGTTTGATGTCACCAACAAGTTTCGGGCGCGTAGTTTAACTTCTAACCCACGTATCTCATTGGTGTGACCCCAACCTTGAAAATTTAAGGGCGGGGATTAAGTGTTCTTCCACGTCGCCGATGTGACCCTTAACCCCACCACAATGTGGTACTGTCCCAGAACTCTCTAAAGCTACCTACTATTATATTAAAGCTTAGAGGAAAAATATGTATCTGTTTTTACATTTACAATGAAAAATTTTTATGTATGAATTACGGACAAATTGTGTTGAAATTTACTGAATTTTGCGGAAGAGTAAGGCTTGTATAAAAAGGAATTTAGTTCTGAATGTCAAGTGGAGTGAAGATTAGTGTTAAATTTGGATATTTGGGACGGTTATTACGATTTTTGTAAAAGTTTCAAGATGGCGGAGATTTTGAAGTATCAGTTGCCTTGGTTCCATCCTAATCTGTTTTTAGATATTGTGTCGGCCAAGACACGTGAGGTTGGAACCCCTATAAGTGGCTGGTTTGTTTTGACGGAGTATATTTTCATGACGTCTGGTAATATGGACGTCAACACGTATAAAAGAGAAAGAGTGACAGGGTAGAGGGGGCTTAGCCACCCATAGAGAGAGAGGTTGCACGGGTGAATTCATTTTGAAGACAATAACCTGTTCTAATTTATTTTGTCAACAGTCAATCCCACAGTTATACATACTGCTAAAACTAATTTTTTGGCATGAAACATTTCAAACGTTTACACATAAAACAACAAACGTGAGTTTGTAATTGTTCTAAAACTTTTGCAAAAGTCTAAGTAGATTTCCATCACTATTTTTGTTTGTATGTTAGAGAATAAGATAGTGTGGACATTGTTTTTAACTACTGGAATTGTTTGTTTGTTTATAGTGCCTCACTGAAGCATTCAATGCATGTTAATATTTTGCCGAATTGCTTAATAGAGTAAATTATTCAATTTATTATGTCATTTAAGTTATGGCAGACCTCTCCTAATAATCTTATTGTAAGATTTAATTAAAGTGATGGTTTGATCTAAAGTTTGAAATAGAACCTATATTATATTCTTAAATTTCTTTGTTTTCTATGTGTAAAGTTACATAAAGGATTTCATAGTTTAAAAATAATATAGCTCTACACAGGTCGACTTCAAAATTTAATTGGTTTCAATTTTTTAAAGTCACTGAATATACAATATTAGTCAGATGAAAGTAAAAGGTTCAGATTTGAATCAAAGCTTGAAAATGTTGAAGTATACTCTAATGATAAAAATTGCAAACAGTATTTGACAGAATATATAATATATAAACGACGCGCTGATCATTACATTTGTTTCAATTTTAAGAAGTTAATGATTTTATTGTTAAAAATTAATAGACTTAATTATTGTTTTTTCGAATTGGGCGATATTTATTTAGTTCAGAATTTTGATGAAAATTATAAATATTAGTTCATATTTATACGAGGATGAATTTAAAGGTATCCAAATAACGTCTTACTACTTTGATTTTATGAATATACAGGGTGTAATCAATAATTTTCTGATAACGTACGTTTCAAAATTGTTGGAATTATGTATGATATTATCGAGTAGGCTACGATGATATTGAAGAACTATTGAAGAACTCGCGTCGGCGTACCTATTTCAGAGGAACTTTATGGCGCCCAAAGACTATTTTCCCGGATTGAATGCTATTTGTTGTTTTATGGTAAGTATAAGGTGTCTGAATTTAAATTTCAACTATTTTAAGTCTTATATCTAATCCTTCTATCTCCACTACAGTCAGATTTGCAACCCGCTTATCTTTTAGTAAGCCTTACGACGCCTAATGCAGTTTGATCGTGTAACAACCTGTACAGGGTGCTCATTTTCGAAGTTTTCTTGTAGGAAGTACTCTTTCTATTACAGATAGACAAACAGTAATTTACGTTTTATATTAAGAATACGCAGTAGGCATAGGAGGCTGAGATTTATTTAAGTAAAAACAAATGATACCTATATGTCAAATAATAAATTAAAAATTAGAAGTGTGCAACAAAGTTATCTTGGAATTTAGTTATTAGCATGCCTAATTGTACAAATTCAGAAAAAATTTGCATGTTAAAGTGTTTTATATTATCTGAAGGTGATAAGAATGTGGCATCGGAATTATATTTACAAAATTTTCCTGAAAGGCAGCAGCCAAATAAAAATATTTTTGAACGGTATAGTTAATAGAAATTAAAACATTAAAACAATATCTTAATCAATTTTCGGTTACAAAAAAATTTAGTTGAATTCGGTTCCTCTAAAAATCTCAGGTCAAAAACTAGACAAATGGTTAATCTAGGCGTGTCTCGAAGCAAAGCACTTCGAATTTTAAAGAAACATAAATACCATTGCTATAGATTTCGGAAAGAACATTTTTTGACCATAGACGACAGAAGGCGGCGTACTGAGTTTTGTGACTGGTATATAACTCAGTGCCAAAATATAGCTAATTTTTCAAACTCTATTGCATGGTCAGACGAGGCGCATATCAGTAGTGATGGTATTTCTAATAATCACAATTTACCTTACTGGGCAGATACTAACGCTCATGTTAGTGTTGTCCGCAGGAAGCAAGGGAAATTTGGAATAAATGTGTGGTGCTGCATTAAAAACGGATATTTTTTATTATCACATGTATGAAGGAACATTAAACTGAATGAAATATCTCGACATTCTACGAATTCATTTGCGGGATGTCTAGAGAGTCTTCCTTTAGAACATTATTGTAATGTCATATTTCAGCAAGACGGAGCTCCCGCACATAATCCCCGTGTAGTTAGTGACTAGCTAAATTTACGTTTTCCTAATAGCTGGATGGGAACGACAGCACGAACTTTGTAGCCTGCTCGTTCACCTGATCTTTCGCCTCTAGATTTCTTTTTATGGGTTTTTTTGAAAAACATTATATACAAAAGAACTAATAATACTGTGAATGAATAGCTGGATGGGAACGACAGCACCAATTTTGTGGCCTGCTCGTTCACCCAGTCTTTCACCTCTAGATTTATTTTTATGGGGTTTTTTGAAAAACATTATATACAGGGTAAGTCAGTTTTTTGTAGACAAACTTTAACAGGAGATAGAACACATGTTTCTAAAAAGAAAAGTTCCTATAAATATATGTCGTAGAAGGCTTCGTTTCCGAGATACAGGGTGTGGAATATAAATTTTTTTTCTCAAATTTTCATTATAACTCATAAACGAATGCTTAGATTTTTTCATGTTGGGGGGATAATGTCTATTAATTAAGGGGCATAAAACAAGCGATAATAATGTTCACAAACTTGCACAGTGGCGGAGTGGAGGGGGTACTCAACCCCTTTCATAAACAGAACTTCTACGCCAATGACTATTTTTTTAAAAGACTGTTATTTTCATTATCTACATACAGTTTAACAAAAATAATGTACCTTCTTCTGTTTCGAAATTCCTGTGCGTTTCCGAGTTATTTTGATTTTTAGTGTTTGATGTGGAACTAAGTTAAGTAATGTGCTTTATATGAATAGTTGAATATAAAGTTTTTAATAAAAAAGATATAATAAAACATTTAGAGCCATTTTAGTACCTAACGATCGTTTCTTTAAAATTTCAAATACATTTTCATTTATAAATAGGTAGGTTATCGGTATTTTTTAGTATCCATTGTTATTATCCTCGTATAAAAAGAAATGCATAATTATTATTGTTATGCGGTCAATACTTTCTGTATTCTGTATCAATTTCGCCATAAACATGTATGTAGTTTTTAAGTGAGATTCTAATAAGTTATAGACCGCTGCTCACTTTCTCTCATTAAAGAGCCGCCACTGTATCAAGCCATACACAAATACAAGACTTTTGTAAATTGAAATCTGTTTAGTACGCTAATTTTAACAATCCTTATTTATTATTGTAACAATACTTAATTAATAATTGTGAAATTAATAAGAATTCTTAGCAATAACGATTTATAAATAAATAACAATAACACTAGTATAATAAAATTAGACACTTTGTGCAATATGTAAACCGTTCTTTTCAATAGGTACACATTTCACAGCGACGTACAATAGAACGTCTTAAGTTAACTAAATGATGCACCCTTATTTCATTGCAACAAAATATGATACTCCTTGGAAAACAAGTAAGTATTAAATTTTATATTTTGAAACGACAGTTTGACTTTTTAGAAACACTTGCTTCATCTTGAATAATTTCACTGTTATTAATTATTGTTTTTAAGTTCAAAAAGCTATTTCATTTGATTTGCCAGCTTTTAATTAGTGTAACATACCGTTTACATTTACAAATAGCGAACAAGCCGACATTCATTTTATCTATGGGTTCGCAAATGGGAATTCAAGGTACGGAGCTAGGGAGTATCGGAGAAGATTTCCAAATAGACGACAACCTCATCATTCCGTTTTTGTGAGTATCCATCGTCGATTTGTTAATCAGGGTTTGAAAAATGTACATGGGGGCCGACAGAACAACCGTGGGCGAGATAGAATTGGAGAGGGTATATTGCGTGAATTTAATAGGAACCCCACGACAAGTACTCGACGTACTACTGTTGCTCTTGGCATTTCCCATAGTAAAGTTTCCCGGGTATTAAAACGGAATCACAGACGCCCATATCATTTTCAACCTGTTCATGGTTTATGTCCAGGTGACGCCGAACGAAGACTTAATTATTGTAGGTGGGTTCTTAACTCCATTCAAAATAATAGAGATTTCTTATCCAACATACTGTGGACTGATGAATCCTGTTTTACTCGTCGTGGTATCGTAAACTTTCACAATCTGCATATATGGGCACATGAAAACCCACATGCCATTCGACCAAGAAGTTTTCAACATGAATTTAGTACAAATGTCTCGATTGGAATTTACGGCAACCACGTGTTTGGACCTTATTTCTTGCCACAACGTGTAAATTCAGAAAATTTCCTACAATTTTTAGAAGAAGAACATGTTAATATGTGGGAAGACATTCCTTTGAATTTAAGAGGACATTCTTGGTTTCAGCTTCATGCATGTCGGGCCCATTATGGCAGAAATGTAAGAAATTGGCTAAACAATAACTACCCGGGGAGGTGGATAGGTCGTGGAAGTCCAGTGGCGTGGCCTCCTAGATACCCCGATTTAACGCCACTTGACTTTTTTGTATGGGGATTCATGCAGGAAAAAGTGTATACCACTCCGGTTAATACACTTGACTAAAAAAAACAGATAACCTACCTATTTATAAATGAAAATGTATTTGAAATTTTAAAGAAACGATCGTTAGGTACTAAAATGGCTCTAAATGTTTTATTATATCTTTTTTATTAAAAACTTTATATTCAATTATTCACATAAAGCACATTACTTAACTTAGTTCCACATCAAACACTAAAAATCAAAATAACTCGGAAAAGCACAGGAATTTCGAAACAGAAGGAGGTACATTATTTTTGTTAAACTATATGTAGATAATGAAAATAACAGTTTTTTTTTAAAATAGTCATTGGCGTAGAAGTTCTGTTTATGAAAGGGGTTGAGCACCCCCTCCACTCCGCCACTGTGCAAGTTTATGAACATTCTTATCGCTCGTTTTATGCCCCTTAATTAATAGACATTATCCCTCCAACATGAAAAAAATCTAAGCATTCGTTTATGAGTTATAATGAAAATTTGAGAAAAAAAAATTATTCAACACCCTGTATCTCGGAAATGAAGCCTTCTACGACATATGTTTATAGGAACTTTTCTTTTTAGAAACTTGTGTTCTATCTCCTGTTAAAATTTTTCTACAAAACACTGACTCACCCTGTATAAAAGAACTAATAATACTGTGAATGAGTTAAAAGTGTTCATGTGGCTTTTACACAATTAACACCATTATCTCTCTATCTATATGTATATATATATATATATATATATATATATATATATATATATATTATATATATATATATATATATATATATATATATATATATATATATACAGGGTGTGGCGAAGAGCTTTGATTAAAAGTAATAGCGGATATAGTTATGCTAAAATTTGAAATTACGAAGCTGTAGGATTTGGATGAGGCTGAGTTCAAATATAACATTGTCCTGAATGTGGCACTTCCGGTTATACCGGAAGTAAACGTCAACTTTGTTATTTTAAATGGAACCTAATATTTTTTATTTTATTTTCGAATTCTACATGAAGTTCTAGATAAAATTTGTGCACAATGTACTATACCAAAAATGAAGTATTTTCGAGATATTTCGATTTTTTTAAATTTCGAAAAAATCCTAGTCCACATTGAATAACGATATCTCCATTAATAACGAAGCTAGTGACGTGAAATTGTAACCAATAAACAACAAGCGCTTGCCCGTTAACTCCATATATCCATCTCATTGATATTTTATACAGGGTGTTTTAAACTTAGCCGCCAACATGCACAATTTAAATCATTTGTAAGTTGCTTACTTTAAATAGAACACCCTGTAGTTTATTACATTTTCCGCTGTATTTTTGTAATTCAATTCGTTTGTTATCAGTATTCCCTATACCTAAATCCAACCACTTTTGAGTTATTTCATTATCTTAGTTAAAACATAACAACACTTAAATTATTTCAACATTAGTAAAGGGTAGGCCATGGTTGTCAAAGACTTGATAGTTAGAACGTTAATTGTTTATGTTGTTTTGACAGTTTTCTTTACCAGTTTGTATTTCATAGTAAATAATGGTAAATGTAGAATTTACTAATGATGATTTTTTAAATCTTATTATTTAAGATTGCTTAAAAACTGTCGTCAGTTTGGTCAATTTAACACAAAAATTAATAAAAATAAACCACTAGTGGACAGTGACATAAACGAAATTAATGTTTTGGGTTATTTTACGGCCTCTCCAAGTGCCTCCATTAGAGATTGTGAGAGAGATCTTACTTTGTCGACGAGAACAATTCATCGCAATTTAAAAAAACACAAATGGAAACCATTTTCATATCATTTGGTGCAACACTTATAATTAGGTGATCCTCCTCGAAGAGTAGTATTCTGTGAATGGTTTTTAATGAAGACCCAAGAGGATGAAAACTTCATAAAAAAAGTTATATGGTGTGATGAAACAAAGTTTAGCAAAAATGGATTATTTAATCGACATAATTCCCATTTTTGGTCTAATGAAAATTCACATGTTAGTAGAGAACGTTATTTCCAAGATAGTTGGAGTTTTAATGTTTTTTGTGCAATAAAAGACGATAACATTTTAGCATTAAAATTTTATGACGAAAATTTAAATGGTACAAGATATTGCCACATTGTAGAAGAAGCCATGCGACCGGCGTTACATACTTTAAGAAATGGAGAGGCGGCTTGGTGTCAGCAAGATGGAGCACCTCTTCATAACATTGGGCCTGTTGCTCAGCATCTTTATGACATATGATGATAGATGGATTGCCAATCAGGGTCCGTTTCGTTGGCCAGCTCGCTTTCCTGATTTAGCTCTTCTAGATTTTGGTATTTGGGGTTACATTAAAAATCAGGTATTTTCCAAACCTGTTACAACAAAGGAAGGATGCAGAGAGTCTTACTTGCTTTTAATTCTCTAACACCCGACCATATTTCCAGAATTACAAGACATAACTTAATGAAAAGGATTCATAAATGTTTAGAAGTAGACGGTGCTAATTTTGAACACTTATTATAAAACTGTATTTGTTTAATATTACATTTAGTTATTTTTGTTTGTAAGTTATCTAATCAAATTAAAGTGCCACATTCAGAACAATATTATATTTGAACTCCGCGTCATCCAAAACCTACAGCTTCGTAATTTCAGATTTTTAACATAACTGTATCCGCCATTACTTTTAATCAAAACTCTTCGCGCCACACCGGTATGTATATATATATATATATATATATATATATATATATATATATATATATATATAAAACTCTATAAATTCAATTAGTAGGCGATGCGAAGTCTGCATCCAAAAAGAGGGCGCACAGTTTGAAAAATATTTGTAGTTTCAGTGTGTTTTTTATATTGATATTTTGTGTTCATATTTTTGTTCGTTTATAGAATTAGATGTTTACATACGTATAAAAAATGATTTGCTGTTAGCTTTTCATAATTTCTGATGATGTTATATTGTTTATTTTTATTTCGTTTCAATTTGCATTTGAAGTTTTTTGATAATTTTATATTCAATCGTTAGATTTTATAATTTGTTACCATTCCACAAGAACAACATTACAATTAAACTTATTTGAATTACAAAATGTCTATAAAATATTTTACTGGAAGTGAAATTTCTTTTTTGAGTAGAATATCTTCATTCAATTTCATATCTGGTTTTCTAAGCCAACTGTTATCCTTAAAATATAATATATACCAATTAAGAAAAACTTAAAAAAACCAATTAATTATTAAAATAGCAACTTTACGTCATATCTTTTTAAATTAAGGAGGCATTAAAAATGTGAATGCACTAACGGATTCTACTTAAAAAAAGTGCCTTAAGAATGTTTTTACAGTTTGTCGATACATTTAGAAATAAAGAGTTATTCAAGTTTTTCAAAATCGCAATTTTTTTCAATTTTGCCTAATGCGCAATAATATCTTGATTATGATTATTGGATCTTAATTAACACCAAAATCGAGCACAAGGACCCCATATTACTTTTTGTTATCTGTAATAGAAAAGGTACTTCCCATAAGAAAACATCGAAAATGAACCACCCTGTACATGAACTAATAAAATGTAAACTTTGAAATGCATAATTATGACAAGATCTCTTTAAAATAAAAAATATACACTTAATGACAATGGCACTCGAATAAAAAACGTTTTAGAATTTTAATACCTTTATTGATATAATGACATGCGGTTAGTATTTACCTTGACCTGATTGATTGTAATACCTATGAATTACCTGTTTACTTAATCTGCCTTATATTATAATCTAAATAAAGCGACGTAGTAAAGAATTGAACAACTAATAAGTGAAGCTTTACTGTAGGACATTATTATCTACCTATACAACCACACTGTTTTCTTACTTTATAATTCACGTGGTATTGCTACTACTGATCTAATGCGTTATGATGGAATCATTTCCACTTTAATTCAAATTGTCCACTTAACAATTAATAACTTGGAAACCACTATTACCAGTTTACTTCCTAGTTGTTCTTTACTATTTTTATGTATGTCAATCCTATTTTTTGCACCTTAATATAAGTCCAAATTATAGTATTGTTCTTCTCACAGCTTAAATGGTTAGTCTGCATTTACTTGTCGTTTGAAATAATTGCTTTAGTATTTTGAAAATCTACAACTAGTAAAGAAAATCGTCCGTATTGAAATGTCGCCATATTTAAATTAAAAATTCGAATAACTCATTAAATACACTCGGGCGCAAAAAAAACTCAAGTTAATATGTTGGTAAATTTTAAGTTTTATAGTTTTTTTTATTGTCAATCCAAATTTCTTTTTTTTTGCAAGCTGTAGATAAAAGGAGTAGTTTCAACTTACATATCCAGTCTTTTGTTAAATGCTTGCATTTTAGTCATTATACAGGGTTAATTGAAAGATTGTTATAGAGCCCGAATGTTAAAACACCCTGTGGAATAATTTCTTAAACGAATTCTTTCATCTGTTAAGAACCCTTCTTTTCCAACTTTCTGTTTTTTGATTTATGTCTTTAAGTGCTTTGATTCATTTTTAAGAGCGAAATGAACTTGTCAATAACAATTTACTTTAAAAAATGTTATTTTTTGATCAGGTGGCTTTGCTCGTTGTTTTCCTAATGTCAGTGTTGACAGTATATTTATTTACGTTTGTTTACGCAAGACTTATAAACACTACTATGGTTTTATGTGCTGAAAATTGCGCAAAAGCTGTTGCTCTTGTTGAAGATGGTCATAATTATGCATATGTTGCAAGAATCCTTGGTGTTAATCGCTCTACCATCAAAAGAGTGGTCGAACGTTTTAGACCAACTGGCAGAAATAAGCCTAGGGAAAGCGAAAAACTACTGCTATTGATGACAGATTTTTTCAAGTTACAACTTTACGGAATTGTCATTTAACATCAAGAGAGTCGACAAATCAACTCCAAGAGGTCCGAAATACAAATATTAATGTGTGGACAGTTCGCCGAAGATTGAAAGAGTTCGGTTTGTACGCTTGCAGACCAGCAAGTGGACCCAAATTACTTACGCGTCACCGAGAAGCTAGACTACAATTTTCCAATGAGCATTTACATTGGAACTTAGGGCAATGGAAAAATGTTCTTTTTACTGATGAATCCAGATTCTGTTTACATTCTCCAGATGGACGGAAAAGAGTATGGAGAAGGAATGGAGAAAGATTTGCAGAGTGCACGTTCAGCCCTCGCCTGAGCTATGGAGGAGGTTCAGTAATGGTGTGGGCAGGAATAACCAGGGAGGTCTGCACTGGCTTGGTGGTTGTTCATGGATCATTGACTGCCCACCGATATATTGAACAGATATTAATCGATTACCTTTTAGTGAATTTATCGGCGATGGCTTAATCCTAATGCAGGATAATTCGCGGCCTCATACCGCAATGTGTGTTACACAATACCTCGTTCGCCTGATCTTAACCCCATAGAGCATGTGTGGGACAAGTTTGGTAAGCGAGTCAGAGATCGCGAAGTAGCTCCAGCTACGGTAAATGACCTTCGTTTAGCCTGTCTCGAGGAATGGCAAAATATTCCTCAAGCTGCTATTCGTAACCTCATCGACAGTATGAACCGACGCCTGCAGGCAGTTATAAGAGCAAAAAGAGGTAATACAAAATATTGAGATAAATTTGTTCTCGTTTCTTTAGGTTAGTTAACTGCAATAAATAAATTTTCCAATTTTTTTTATGTAAGTTGTAAGTGTTTATTAAAACTTAACAATATATTGTTGCCTTTTTATTACACTTAAAGACATGAATGGTTCTTAACAGAGATGCGTATTTTGAAAGAATTTGGTTACGAAATTATTCCACAGGGTGTTTTAAAATTAGGTCTGTATAACAACCTTTCAATTAACCCTCTATAATGTCTAAAATGCCAGGCATTTAACAAAAGATATGCAAATTGAAATTAGTCCTTTTATCTCCAGTTTGCAAAAAAAATATGAAATTTGGATTAAAAATAAACAAACTATAAGACTTTGAATTTACCAACATATTAACTTGTTGCGTTTTTTTTTGCAACTGAGTGTATTGAACTTTGCATTATGTACAGGTTGTGCCTAATCTATTTTTGTTAATTTTAAAACCTATCTTTTAAATTTTGTACTCAATTCGAAAACACGTCTTTATAGTTGTACTTTTTTATCTCTACTACTATTGCCCTTACAAATTCTACTATTTTCATATACCATAAACCAAAATAGCAACAAAAAGTTGTACCGCCATCTGCCTGTTTACACGATAACTCAAGAACGAATTAACCTATAGAGTTGAAATTATTAATTGGGGCAGAAGTCTATGTGGTGATCCCATACACACTAACCCTAACTTTTGAATTTTGTTAAGTTTACTTCTGTACAATTAGACTGAATTGAATTTTAGCCGAATTTAGTATTTTGAGACAAAAATCATTCCGCCAACTTTGGGGGTGCGACGACCACTTCTTAAGGTAACTCCATTTTTTTTTTTTGTATAGTAATGCATCAAAATAACTTCGTACTTCGTCCAGGATATTTTAATCTATTTGAGTCAGTGTATCCTAAAATGTGCAGAAAAGTTTCGAATATATCTCAGTACAATTTTTCGTATGTGATGTATGAGAATGGTAAGACAAATTTTGCTACCTTGCAACTGTAAAGAAATTTGTTTAATGTAAAACAGTTGAGTACCCTTAATTCGTTCAAAGGGCAAAATCATATCCACTATTCTTTAATAACTTAACTTAACCTTCACGCCATTCCCTTGCGGGGTAGGCACAACGATTCCTGCCTCTTATTTATTTTTCATTCACAATCTTTCTGCATGCTTTCCTATCTCCGCATAACTCCCTAGCTTCCGCAAGATTCATACATTGTCTCTGACATGCCCTAACTCCTTATCTTTTTTTCCTTTATCATACATTCTACTGCACTCAACCAAGTTTTACGCGGCCTACCAGAGCCGGTCTTTCCTCTAACATCACCCACATATATTTTCTTCGTTAATCTTGCGTTGTTCATTCTCTCAATGTGACCAAACCTACGTAATGTACTACTTTTATATCTATCCATCATCGTCTTTTCATCGCCACACTCCGTCTTTATGCATTCATTTTTTATCTTGTCCCCTCTCGTTTTACCACATGCGCTTCTCAGGAATCTTATACCCACGACATTTATTTTTATTTCGTCCTTTTTTGTCTCACTTCCATACAGTACTTATGGAACATACACGCCATTATAGATTGCTCGTTTCGCAGCTAGGCTCATGCTTCCGTTTCTCATTATCGTCCACATACTTCCAATCACTTTCCTTCCAGCATTGACCCTTCGCCCAATCTCGCCCTCCATTGTACCATCTGCAGTAAACATTCTACCCAAAAATACCAGCTCGTCCACTTGCTCCTAAATTTAATCTTGCAGAGTAAATACTCTACTCTTCTTTCCACCTTCCCGATTGAACACCAGAATCTTAGTTTTGTTCACGTTTACCTTTAGGTATATCCTCTCACAGACTGTATCAATCTTCCTCAGAGCGGTTTGTAGCTCATCCGCACTGTTACTTAATAAGACTGTGTTAGCTGCATACACCAGAAGTCGTACATTTACGTCACCAACCATTACATCGTTTGTATCGGTACATGCATGTCTAACATATTTATCCATGTATACATTAAACAACCACGGTGACATCACACAGCCTTGTCGCACTCTTTGCTCAATATTAAAGTATTCACTCACACCTTCTCTCGCCCTAACACACGCCTAATTACCGTTGTATACGGTCCCTATTCCATTTATTAGACCTTTATTTACACCATATTCACTCTGTTGTTGCTTTCTCCAGATCTACAAACGGACAGTACAGCTTCCTTTTTGTCCTTAAACAGTTTTCAGTCACCTGCTGGAGAACAACCATCTGATCGACACATCCTCTCCTTGGCATGAAGCCACCCTGCACATCCCAAATCTTGTTTTGTGTAGTTTCCCGTACTCTATCAATCAAATTTCTTCCAAATACTTTACCAGGCACGCTGAGCAAACTTATTCCTCTGTAGTTCTTGCAATCACTCTTGTTCCCCTTAACATTATACAGTAGTACAATGATCGCGCTCTTCCAATCCCTCGGCACTTTTCCACACATAAGGCATACATTGAATAATTTACACAATCTTCGTATAAGCTTTGCACCCCCATACTTTAGCATTTCATCAGTGATTTCATCTACGCCTGCTCCCTTTCCGTTTTTCAACCTACCTACCGTTTTCTCTACCTCATTTATCTCAATATCCTCAGTTCCTTCACCAATCCTTCTACATTCTCCTTCTTTAACCCTGCAGTCTTATTTTCCACACTACTGTATAGCTTTCCGAAATATTCTTGCCAGCATTTCCTGACTTCACAATCGTCCCATACTATTTCGTTGCTCGTATTCATACCGAGTTGGTAGCGTAGTGTTGATACAACCTGCTTAGCATTCGGGAGGTAATGGGTACGATTCCCGTTACCGTCTACCTTGCATGAGGTTTTTTCAGGGGGTTTTCCTCATACACATGTAGCGGCATGGTCACTGCGTATATGTACACCATGTGCAGCTACTTAGGCGAATGCTGGGGGTAGCATTTTCCCCCTCAGAACCCTAACTCCGTTCCTTCCGATCCTATCCTGACCATACCCATCCTTAATCCCGCCATACATATATACGTAATGTATGTATGTATGCTGGGAATCCATGATTGTGGCTGAACGAGCTCGGAAAGCTCGAGCAGCCCGCCCTCCCCCTTGGGGAGGGAATAAAATACGTGGCGTTTTCCTTTTTTTCTGCTCGTATTCATCACTCCTGCAGCGTTCTCTTTTGGACCACGTTTTGTATTTTTGACCCATTTCCAGAAGAGTTTTTTGTTTCCCTCAAAATCATTCTGCATTTTCTCTCCTTCCAAAGCCTCTTTACTTATTCCCACTGCCTCCTTCGCTTCTTTGTCTTTTAATATGTACACCTCATACAATCGCTTTTTCTCAATCTCATTGTTTGCAGCAATCATTGCCATGCACGCATCTTTTTTATTACATTCTGCCTTTTTTACCGACTCATTTCACCAAGCACATTTTTTCTGTCTACCTACACTCGCTCTTCTACATACCCGCACGGCACAGTTTTTTCAAGCTTATCCATACACTTTCAACGTTAGTGTCTTTTATTTGTTCGGTCGACCCTGTTTCATTCACATTCAACTCTTTACTCACGGCATCTGCGTATTTCATTCTCGCACCATTATCCACTAGTTTGTCCACCCTAATTCTGGACGTTCGCTTGCTTTCCTTCTGCAAACCCACTTTTTCCCTAAACACTCTCGATATAACCAAAAAATGGTCCGATCCACGCATTACTTTTGTGTCTTTCACCAGGTTTTTAAGCCATTCATCATACACTATCAAGTCTATCATACTTTTAGATTCACCTCTTTGCCATGTATACATGTGCACATTTTTATGTTTAAACCACGTATTGGACACAAACAGGCGTCTCTCCACACAGATGTTCACCAGGCGTTCACCATTCTCATTGGCTCTATGGTCTCCGAACTTTCCTAGAATATGTTCAGTATGTACTCTCTGTACACCTACCCATTCGTTCATATCCCCATTATTATCACTCTTTCGTTTGGCTTCTCACGCTCTTGGTATCTTTCTCCATTCACCGGTGCATAGCATGCAATAAGAAAAATTCTTCGAAACTACACTTTCATTCTAACCCACATTACCCGACGAGATACCAATTCGTACTGTTTAACACATCTTTTCGCTTTTTCACTTACGATCACCTCAACTCCTTTTACGCCATGCACTTCAGTCTCAACTCCTAACCATCCTCCATCTCCACAGTATCATTTCCTTTGCGCTTTGTCTTAAATACACACAGAATATCAAAGTGTCTTTCGTACTTTACATTCGTAATTTCAAATTCTTTTCTATGCATACCTCTAACATTCCACGTACCTATTCGCCACTCATTCCTTGCACAGTCGTCAGCAACGGGGCCTGTCTGTTTCGACCTTGATCGCCCCTTGTGGCCAGGTCGATCCAAGGGAATTGTATCGTTCTCTTGAGTAATACCATAGCGAGCAGACCGGTTACTGGCCAAATCGTGCCCCGGACGATGTAGCATTCCCTACTAACAGTATCGTCCGACTACCGGACAGTTATTTGTCTACTGTCTCGACACGTAAGAAATTCAGAAGTAGAATTGTAGACAGAGAAAGATGTAAATAATAGAGTGTATACTTACTGTATGGATACCTAAATGTATATGTATACATATAGATTTTCACTTATATACCCTTCAATCACGTCACTTTTAAGCTAGATTGCTCCCTACGCGATTCCTGGCTCTCGCGCCTGTCACCGGATGCTGTTATTTATTTGCGGCAAAGTGATTCAATTATTTTTAATATAGCTTTCCGAGATATAATTATTTTTTTGTTATTTAATTTAATATTCATTTATAAAATCTATTTTATTATTGTCGCGAACTGTGACAATTTAAACGTTTCCATTCTCTAAGTTTCTTTTTTTTATTCAATTGAAGGGTAACAAAAAATAACAATAATGGTCCCGTTAGCTCTCCCGACATTAATTGTTTACTTTTAGGATTAATTAATTACAATTAAGATCAAATATAGTAACAAAGGTAAAGGTTAGCTTAAATTTTGAATTTGCAGTCAAGGAAAAATATTGTATAAGACAGTATGCAACACACGGTTATAATTAAACTTGGATTCACATATAGTACCAAACACAAAAATTGAATCATACCTTTGAAAATAAAGACAAAAAAAGTGTTCAAAAACTTACCACTTAATACGGATCTGCCCTGTGTAGTCACATCCTTTGTATTTTTATATTTGACAAAATTCTACTGTTTAGATTATTATTATATTTTATTTATTAGTAATATTCAAACCGATATAATCTATTCAGTACATTTCTGCTTGTCTTTAGATTAGATTGTTCCTTAACGCCACTTGCTATCATTTGTTTGAGAAAAGAAATTATTTAATTACTTTCATTTAAAATTTCGATTACAAATTAGAGCCAGTTATTTGTTTTTTTATTTATTTATTTGCTTTTTTTTACTTTGGATTACGGATTCGATCTAGTTATTTATTTTTATCAGTTAAGCTTATAAAACAGTGCCTATGACAATGCTGACGTTTGGATTTGTTATAGAAAGAGGTTCATTACAACAATGAATCACATCTGGTATTTTTCCTACAAATACGTATTTATGATTGCTTTCTTTACCCCGCTCTACTGTGGCATAAAATAAATTATTTTTTTATTAGTTCTCTGTAATTCATTGTTATTGCTTTAAGTTTACTTCGTTCATAATATAAATGAAAATAGCTGGTTTCACAAGGAAGTTGAATTTTCTAACACTAACCTAGCTAGCGTAGACAGGGTTGAAACCTGAAACAGAATTAGGCATGTCCGGGGGGTTGTTGAACTCTATTGCACCGCGACCCCTACATTCTTTTTGTTGTTGCAGTTTGTAATTCTATATTGAAATAATAATAATTTAAGCAAGGATTTTTTCTAGTACTAACCTGGCTAGCGTAGACAGGGTTGAATCCCGAAACAGAATTGGGCAAGTATCGGTTTGTTGAACTCTATTGCCCCCGCGGCCTTTAGATTTTTTAAATTTTTTCCCTCAGTTTTTAATCTGTATTGAAATAATAGCTAAAGTTACGCTAAAAATCAGTGTATTTACAAATATTATAATTTCAGAATTATGATTATGAAGAATTGCGACGGAACAAAAAATCCAGTAGATGAACATGAAAATTTAGAGTTTTATGGATATAGAAGCAACATTTACAAAACAGTGGTTATTTATTTCCTTTACCTACTTTCGTTTGGTTTGCTAAGATTACTTTTTCACTGGTTACCAACTTGGCGATTATACACAACTCATTCAAGATCTGGATTAGACACAGCCGACAAACTTTTAATCATCGTAAGTATTTATTTAATTATAGTATTGACAGTTTAATACAAAAATTCTTTAGGATTATTTTCAATCTTTGTGTAAATCATACTTTGTAGAAGAAATTAAGTGTGTTTCCTCATCAGAAGGGTAAGATTATATAGGATAGTTGTGTACTTTACGTAAATTTTTGTTTTCAGGAATAAACTATTAATAGCATACCTCGAAGATGGTTCCATTAAGAGTAAGTTTTAGAAAATTTTGACATTACTTAAATTTATTTTCTTTAGGGAGTGAACAATTCCGAATGGTTTGGTGTAAAAAACGTTGTTATATTTGGGACGAGGAAAGCTCGCAGTTTTTGAAGTTATCAGGATTAGAAAAAAGCCAGAAATGCTCTGATTACTATAATTTTGAAGGCTATTCGCAAGATGAACGAAACGCAAGGTAACTTTTATACCTACATTAAATATTTAATCACTATCAATTTCCAGATTGATTACATACGGAAAAAATGATATTGACGTACCTGTACATACTATTTTGGCACTTTTTTTCCTTGAAGTATTAACACCATTTTACTTTTTTCAAGTGTTTAGTTTGCTTGTTTGGTTTTTTGACCATTATTATTATTACACCATTGCTATTATTGTTATGTCCGTATTTGGTATTTCCACCTCAATTATACAGACACGCAAGGTTAGATGTGCGTAATTTTATAATAATACCTTTAAACCAGAATTATTGCAGAATCAAGCAAGCTTAAAAAAAACTATACATTCTTTTGATATGATTTCGGTTTGTAAAGGAAATGATGAATTCGAAGATATTCCTTCATACGATTTGGTACCAGGTGATATCATTGAAATTCCCAAAGGTGGATGTGTTATGCAATGCGACGCTGTTTTAATAAATGGTAATTGCGTAGTAAACGAGAGCATGCTTACAGGTAGGCAACAAAGATTAATTATCAAGGTCTTAATAATTGTAAATTCAGGTGAATCAGTACCAGTTCCTAAAACTCCAATTCCAAAAACCAACTTGTCGTACAACATTCAAGAAGACTCATTTCATACTCTTTTTTGTGGTACTAAAATAATTCAAACTCGTGCTCCAGAAAGCCAGAAAGTACTTGCCGTTGTTATTAGAACAGGTTACCTAACAAGTAAAGGAGAATTGGTGCGAAGCATTTTATATCCTACGCCCAGTGATTTTAAATTTGACCAAGATAGCTACAAAGTGATAGGGATTTTGACTATTGTTGCACTGTCAGGTGCCGTTTACACCGTGGTTTCAAAGGTGAATACAAATATATACAGCTCCGTTAAAATTGCAGCATTTAAACATAAAATGATTTTTTGCACGATTGAGCTTTTTCGTTTATTTACCATATCTGTTTCCAACACAGTAGGATATGTTTACTGATTGCTAGGCCCAACTCGTAGTATTTTACCTACCGACGTATTTTACATACCGACGTATTTTACTTACCGACGTATTTTACTTACCGACGTATTTTACTTACCGACGTATTTTACTTACCGACGTATTTTACTTACCGACGTATTTTACTTACCGACGTATTTTACTTACCGACGTATTTTACTTACCGACGTGTTTTACTTACCAACGTAAAATTAGATATACTACCTATATTTCACAACAATAAGAACAACAAATTTGGACATTTCTATTTAAAAGGTCACTTTTGAGTTATCGTTTATTTAGTAGAAATTAAATAATTTCATTTGTGGTAAATTTAATACAATCGTGCAAAAAACAGTATGAGCATCACGAACATTAAAGGTTGTACCGGTCTCCGGCCAAATTGGATATAGCCGTCGACCTGTAAACGTCCCTTACTGTTGTTGATACTCAATATACTATAACGTCGTTAATAGAAAACGAGTTAATGTACTCGTATATTTCAAACCTTGATAATGTGTTTAGTAGGGGAGAGGTGGCATGAAAGGGACATTTTTAAGATAAACCTGTCTATAAGCAATATCACTATATTTTACATTTATTGCACCTGATATTATTAATAGCACAACATTTGCAAAAGTGTTTTGCATACAAAAAACATAAACGAATTAGTTCTTATTAAAAAAATTGGAGAAACATGAGCCACATTATTTGTCTCTTTCAACACATTTCACCGGATTGAAAGGGACACATTTGGGGCTGAAAGGGACACATACAAAAATATTTAAAGTAGGTGTGATAAATCAATATCAAATGAAAAAGAAGGTTTCACTCTTGCAGTTTCTGCATTATCAAGAGGCGGGGGGTAGTTTGAGTACTATATCCTCTTTTTCGATATCAGCCACGTCATCGTTCTCAGGAAAAACTGTCGTTCACTGTCGTTCCATTTTCCATAACTTCATTTATTTGCCAAATAAAATGTCTAATTATTTTCTTTTCCACAAATTTGACGACGATAAAATCACTTTCGTTAAAAGAATCATTCTCGGCGAGCTTCGTTTCTTCCTCGACCTCCCAATCGAAAGAACTGTCAATCTCGCCATAGATAGCATCCTCTTTGTTGCTACTTTGCAACACTTTTTTTTTATTGCTTTTATTTTGACATCCGTATTGGTCTTATTTAGTATATTTTTTTTTAATTCGCAATCTTCCTCTATTTCATTTTTCTCCGGAGTGGCAGTGATGATGCGACTAGTTCCTTTTTTTTTCTTCCTCTTCGATTAAGTTGTCTAGGAAGTGCCTTTGGAAATGGTTTAACGGAAGCACGTAATATAATTATAGATGGGTCAGTGGAGCAGTACTGGTGTGGTTCAGCGGAGGGCTTCTAGATTTGGCCGTTCGTGGTCTGTTACAGACGTCTATAGAAAATTGTTTTCCCCAAATATATTTTTATCAAATGGATACGAGTAAATAACAGCCTTTGAAAATCCGGCACAAATATTCTTGGGCCTAAAAGCACATAAAAGCAGAGTTAGCTAAATGGTTATACCCGGGTTTGATACCATCCAATCATTTTAGGGAATTTTAAAATAATTTTGGAATGACCCAGATACCAAGATGACTAACTATGTGGCGGAAATGTTAATATTTTAATGTCATTTTCACGGGCATGATATATGACATCGATGTTAATGTGACTCTCGTGATTGTAATTAGTAGTAACACCGGGTTTTCTTTAGATGGACGTACTTTTTCCACAAAATGTTTGAATGCCAGATAAAAGTTATCAGATGTAATCCATCCATTTTGTGACATAAGCCTAAGCTTGCGGTAGGGCAATCTTCCAGCATGAAGTCCTTACACCGAACCCTAGGAAATATGAAAACCGGAGGTACGTGGTTACCTAAAGCAGAAACAAATGCCAACATTGTTACAAACTGCCCTGATCAGCTGAGGTAATCTGACCTACTTGCTTGGCTCCACGTTCAGCGTGGAGGGTAGCTCAGTAACGTCAGCGTTATAAATTCAGTCTCCTGTAAATGATTACTGTTTTAACGCTTTCTCCAAGTTTCCGAAAAATGTCTTCTGTCGTTGAATTAAAAGCAGTTGCCCGCGACAGCCTTGTTTTCTCCAGACGGCGCAGTGGCATATCGGGATGTCTTCATAAACAGTTTCATGCAATCTACTCCTGTTTTGTGTCAGTTCTCCAATTTGTTGGCACCTCTTTATGTAGTTTCGCAGGTATTGGTACGCAATTTCTGGAGTTTGTGAATATTTTTATATTTTTGAGGACATTTTCAAATATTGCGGCTCATAAACAAATTTATTTTCAGGAGTATAGCTTTTGCCTGCACCACTAGTCGAGCTAGCATGGACTTAGCTATATCAAATTCTGATGGTGCTGATCTAATAGACATTCTAACCTTCTAACACTATGTCTATAGCCTCCCATATAGGAAAGGTTTAGTATCCATATTACACAATATTTGAGCTCTGGTATTGAATTACAGCTGCTATAGTACACAGAAAAACAACATAAATAATGAAAGACACATGTCAGTATTGAAAGGGAGATGCCCCTTTCAAGACAACAGAACAAAGATGAGCAATTTAGAAATTTATGTAAAGGTTACCAAGTCTTCAGTCAAATTGCATATAATACATAAATCCACAAGTTACCTACTTTAACTCAACGCACTTTCACTAAGTTTAATGCTCAAATAACCATTAATTAATATTAATCACTGAATATTGCTTTTTAATAATCTGACAGCCACAAACGCACAACAGGTGTTAACTTGTGAACAGTATTCACTGACACCACGAGGTTTCGTGGGGTCCCCCAGAGACATATATCGGCTAGTAGCATAAGTTTATATTATTAGCAGATTTAAAGTTTTAGCAACTGTCTCTTTCTTCATGCCACCTCTCCCCTATTCGAAATAAATAACACTAGACCATTTACGTCTGGATTTAAGAACTGATTGATTTCGGCACGAATGTTTGTCTTTTGTAAATAGTTGGTAATATGTAGTTACAGGATAAAATCCCCACAAAAGCGCAGGAATTCGCCTAACTCAGTTCCTCACTAATGCGAAGAGACGTCTTGCTCAACACACCAACAAATACCGTAAAAAGGCGCCACCTGCCTGTAGATTGCTACAGCATTAAATGAATAATATCTAAACCAAATGTACGGACATTATCCTAATTTCTTATGGAAATACGCAAGTTGTACTATTGATCACCTGTGACCAGTGACCTTCAAAACTTATTTTCATTTATGCTTTCAAAAGCAATGCCTAACTGCTTACATTGCACAAATCTTTCTCCAATGGAAACGATCTTGTGTTAAACGTGAATACTTAGATATACTCGAAACACTAGGAGTACTCACAATACCCGAAATACTCGAGATACTCGAAATACTGGAAATACTCGAACTGCTCGAAATGCTTGAAATACTCGAAATACCAGAAATACTCGAAATACTGGAAATACTCGAAATATTCGAAATACCCGATTCGAAATACCCGAAATACTCGAAATACTCGAAATACTCGAGATACTCGAAATACTCGAAATACTTGAAACACTCAAAATACTTCAAACATGCTAAACGTTCCAATCGTTTTAAACGTTTCAAGCGTTCCAAACGTTCCAAACGTTCCAAACCTTCCAACGCTTCAAACGTTTTAAACCATCCATACGTTACAAACGTTTCAACTTTCCAAACGTCCCAAACATTATAAACGTTTTAAAAGTTCGTAACGTCCCAGATGTTCCGTACGTTCATACTTGCTAGAACGTTCCAAAACTTCCAAACGTTTAAAACTTTTCAAACGTTCCAAACTTTCTAAACGTTCCAGTCGAGTCTAAAGTTCTAAACTGTATAAACGTTGGAAAGCTCCAAATGTTCCAATCCTTCCAAACGTTCCAATTGTTCAAGATCGTTCTAAACGTTTATTCCAAGCAATTGATGACACGGTACATCGGATTTATTTGATTTATGGCGCTGAAATTGGAACTACTGTAGGGTTCCAATGTATTTTTTTGTTTTTGTCTCTGCGTTCTACTCTTTTTTCATTACCATTAGAGTATTATAGTATTAGATTAACCTTTCTTTTTATGCAATTTCGCATTAGATAATGGAGATTAGGTAGACGACGATATACACTTTCTTTTTTCTGTATTATTCGTTACCCTACTTTCGAAAGGACACAAAGAGAGCGCGTTTTCTTGGCATGAAGTTCTCCAGGAAATGGCCCGGCCTCAACAGTTTACTATATAGTCGGCTGATAGGTAACCTTCAGACAATTCCGAGTTTTGACATATGGGAGTGGAGATACAGCGGATGCAATATGCAGATTCCGTGGTTATTATGACTAAGTGGCTTGACAAAAGGCGAACAGCCTACCTAAAAAGGTTTTTGTAATTATTCTTTTTGACCAAGTGCGCCTTAGAAATGTTCAAGCATTAGCTCATCGCCGCGATTAAAGGATAAACTTAACCACTGTTATAGGCAAAGCGAACATCAAGGAATTAAAGAGTCACGTTGCTCTGAGCGCTTAGTGTATTAAAATGTTCGAGCTGAATAGCGTTCGTTTATAAATACTATTTGTCCGTTAGTTATTGGAAGGTTCTTGTCCCTTGATGGTCACTGTACTGTAGTTGCATTACATGGTTTAAGTTCGTTCTTACTAGATTATACATGTACAAATTGTCACTACTTATTCCCACAAGGTTATACACTAAAGGTAATTGCAAAGATCACCTTCTGAGCACTTCTTTATAATAAGCTTTCTTACTAACACTACCCACCTTGTTTTAAGGATTTATACTACAGTAATTGTAAAGAGGGGTGTTTTATGTAATAACAACCAAATTTGGTGTTTAATAAATAATAACAGTCTGCTTTACGGATTAATTACAAGATTACAAATTATAACCTATCCAGTGATGGCTAGTTTGGACCAGCAAATTTTAATAGTAAATTGATTGCTTCCTTCCTCTTTTTGTATTTTGTTCATATATTCTTCTCCCTAATGCTCTTCAATGGTGTTTATTGACCACGAACATCATTTTTGCAGCTGTAAGAAACTACCACCAACGTAATTAACAAGGGGAGGATATTTCGATGGACATGTCGTTTGATCACCAACGCACAGTGAAAAAATACTGAAAAAATCTTTAAAATGTTTAAAGCCGTCGTACCAATTGAAATCTTGGAGAAAAAAAGCAAATCTGGGGTTAAATATTACAGACATGTCAGATTTAAAAACAATTCCAAAATAACGAATTTAGAAAATGTGTGCTTTTCTTAAATAACAAGACCTTAAACCTTAATTAATTATCATCACTTTTGGTCATCGGACTGCATTAAGACCTAAAAAGTTGACTTCTTATGGAACAATATAATATGGTATTTAACCAACCTTCCCAGAGAAATACTTGAAGAAAATGTTAATCGTGACTCTGAAGTGGTTGACTACTATTATTTTATTCATGATCGTGTGCATCTACCTTTACACTGCTACATGTCTCCTAACTTTGTAACTGAACTTATCAAAAAAGGATGTCTTTCTTGAGAATTGAAGAACTTGTAGATAGTTTCCACCATACTGTTACATTTCGGCAAAATAAAGTAATTTTAACCCGTGGTTCCAAGGCCCGAACTAAAGAATCTTAACGATTGAATTCTCTCTAGATGTGAAATAGAAGAAGCTATTAATCTGAGAACGCAAAACCTAGAAGTTGGTAATGTGCATCGTATCAGGATGTGCGCCGTATAAGGTCGGGAAATAGCGCGTATCAGGTTATGAAGATTCCGTAATTGTAACGGTCTAAATCAAACCACAAGTCGGTTATCACATGAAGGTTTCGAAAAAAGGCTAAATTTTAGATTTGTATATGCGCTTATTTAAAATTACAAGCGATATGGTAAAATCAGGTCCGATAATTAATTAGTAAACGACTATACTTTGTTGTATCCTTGGATACCTATGGGAGTATCAAATTTGGCAATTTCCTAATAGTTAAACACGAATCAGCGTTACATCTAGGATTCGGTTTTAACGTTAACGAAAGCTATTCTTTTTCGACATAGTATTCCACCGTACGCTATGTACGAATTCAAAATGTTTAGCTTTGGTTTGAGTTTACCACGTAAACCCGTCCTGAAGTAAATTTAGACGCATGCTCCATCCGTAAAGTTCGTTAAATCCAAACTCTGAATAAATACTTTCGTACGTTGGTTTCTCCTCAGACCACGACTGTAGAAAATTTTTGTAAGAAAATGCGCGTACCAACCGTGATAATTTTTACTTGTTATTGTGACTTTCTCGATTGCAGTAACCACTCACATTATGAAAAATTACGTTTAAAAATTGAGAATTGGGTGGGGCATTTGACACGTGGTATAGAATACTAACGTTGGACGGTCCTTACTAAAAGAATAATTTACTTTGTAATAATCGTGCGTAGATTTTATCTGGATCTGGGCCTGATGCATACTACTACTACTACATGGCAGTTCACCCTCTGACATATTGTCAGCATTGATTTCTGTGATAAAATTTTATTTGGTATCTATTAATTTCTCAGCATTTACAATTTTTTCACGCCTAATTTTGTCGTTTTTTGATAATTTAGTTTTGAAAATGTAATTCTTTAAAAAATTATTGTCATCGCTCTTTATGAATTTTTGTATTAATTCTATACTTTCTGTTTATTTTACCTTTCTAACTCGAATTTTTAAATATTATAGTTTAAATTTGCAAGTTTCTCTTGATTATGTTCCTTTTTGTTAATTAAACATGCGTGATTCCATTCATGTAATCATTTAATTTTCTTAAACTTAATCTCTTTGAAGTATCCAAATGACAATTAGAACTATTATAACTACGTTTTCCCCAATTTCCTTCTTATCAGTTCATGACGCGTTCTTCTTTCTTGAACCAACTGTGTCAACAAATTATTTTCTCTGGATTTGTTTTCCTACAATTGAATTGTAGGTTATACTAAAAGAAATGTTGCAATTTTAATGGTACGAAACACGCATATCTAATACTATAAGTTTAAGTATTTTTTAGAGTACACGATCCATTGAGATCGGATATATTTTTCTGAAGGCACTAGATTTAATAACAATCGTAATACCACCAGCTCTACCAGCAGCTATTACAGTTGGGAAATTATATGCCCTTCATCGATTAAAGAAGAAAAACATTTTTTGCATTAACTCCAAAGTTGTCAACGTATCCGGAACGATTGACTGCATGTGTTTTGACAAGGTTAGTTAAAATAACGACACAACACAGATTTAGTCTGATATGAATTTTACTTAGACAGGAACCTTAACAGAAGAAGGATTAGACATGTGGGGTGTAGCCTCCGTCATCGACCAGAAATTGAAAGAACCACTTAAAGATGTTACATCTCTGCCATCCAACTCGCAATTATTAAAAGGAATGGCCACATGTCACTCGCTCACTGTAATTAACGACCAATTAATGGGTGATCCTCTAGATATTAAGGTGTTTCTTTCTTTTCCTCCTATACTTTTGAAAAAAAACTGTAATTGTAGATGTTCGAATCAACTGGCTGGTCCTTGATTGAAGACATTACAACGCACACAACGAAAGTGAAACACCAACATGTAAGGCAATCCATTGGTTAATCGGATATTATTTACTTTTACTCTCATAAGCATAGTATTTTCTTCAGCAAAATAAACCCAATAAATATTAACAACTATTCTTTAGGATGATGGACTTGAAATTCTGCGAACATTTCCATTTTCATCAAATTTACAACGGATGAGTGTCATCTGTAAGTCCAAAAATACAGACCACTTGGAAGTTTATTGCAAAGGCTCACCAGAAATGATCTCATCGTTATCCGTACCTTTCTCAGTTCCAATTGATCTCTACCAACAACTAAAACTTTTTACAAAGAACGGATATAGGGTTATAGCAGTTGGTTGTAAAAGAATTCCTGTTACGGATAGTGAAGAAATTAAGAAAATTGAGAGGACATTTATAGAATCTAATTTGTCCTTTGTGGGGTTGATAGTTTTGGAAAACAGAGTTAAACCAGCTACTGCAGGTATCATCAGGACTTTAAAGGAGGCGAACATTAAAACCGTTATGATTACAGGTTGTTGATCTTTTGTTGGGATAGTTTAGTAAGAATATGTTTTAGGTGATAATATTGAAACAGCGGTCAGCGTTGCTAAGGAATGTGGAATGATAGAGTGTGATAAAATTGTTGTTGTTGGTGTGGAGGATGCTAATACAGAGAAACCATACTTATCATACTCATTAGATGAACCTTCCAAGGTAAAATTTAACAAAAAGTAAGAATTCTTTCATTTCTTGTTTTTTAGGCTAGCCCACACAATAAAAAAGATGTCGCTTTGCAAATAGATAAAGCAGATATAAGTTATGTAATGTCCGGCACAACTTGGGAATTAGTTCAGAAACATTTCCCGGTTTACATTGATGATTTTGTCCAAAATGGTGTGGTTTTTGCTAGAATGTCTGGTTTACAAAAACAGGAATTGATACAGGAACTTAAGAAGCAAGGATATTACACAGGTAATTTTTGATGTGTTAGATTTCTATAAGTTTGTGCGTAATAGGATTACTTTATTTATTACGGGCATGTATGCTCACTAAATTAAAATCGGATATATGTCATTCCGCAATTAATGACCGAACTGGACAAAGAACCGGTTTACTAAAATAACTGGAGGATTTACTATAATAGAATACAAAATAACTATAATTATAAAGTAATTAGGTAATGTTATAAAAGGTTCCTATAAATAAGCTTTCATAAAACTTAAATTTGTGAAAGAAGACTTGAAGGTATTCAAAATATTAAATGATCGATACATTTTTAAATCTGTTACTACTAAGGAAGCTGGTGCTAAAATTTGGATTTTAAATTTGTCAACGATAAATGAGTCATTATAGTTAGTAAATTATTAAATAATGCTGATAATTGTTTTCCTTTAACTCATCAAACTAGTCTACATTTAAATTATTTCTAATGGCAGTAAAGTTTCTAAATAAGATTTTTATTGCACCTTACCATTCTCTAACTAAATCTCTATTAACTCACACAAGGTTACCTTCAAGAAAACTGTAGCAACAATCTCATAGTTTACTTGCTACAATTTGATGAAAACGGTTGGGAGACTATACTTTATTTTGCCTTTACATTGCCTAAAGATCAAAAAGAAATACTCTAACTCAGGTTGCGGCAAAGAAAGCATATTTTTTGCCAAAGTAAGAGTGTACAAACTTTCTATAGGCACAAAACGCATTTACCCTTACCTACGTTACTCTTAACTTTTGAGATTTTATAATTAATTATGTCTCCTCTCACACATTTTTGCAACTTGTACAATAACTAATTAGCAAATGAACACACGGCAATTACAGTTTTAAATTATGATGTAAAATAGTACCAAATTAGGGAATTTGTCTCGCTCGGCAGTATTTATGGTTGCAATTAATAATTTTGAAACTTGGGTAAGATGTAAGCAATTTTGGTAACTTCCAACGTTTAACAGTATAATGTTTCTGAAGCCTAGATTTAGTACATTTTATTATCTGTTGCCGAACTCAAATTAACTACGCTTAGCGGTAATTACGCCGAGAATATGTGTCAACGTATAGGGCAACAATACCCCCACTTCATGCCTTAACGGATAAGATTAACTTTGGTAACTTGAAAGGGCCGACCGTCATAAAACTCGGGATAATTTTAAATCAGTTGGAAATTTATTAAAACTTTCTAAATACGGTCCTGGTAAAAATAGTAGTGAGATAACGGTCTTTTAACATCTTATGCCCTTTACGTCTTTAACAGAGTTCTATCGGGTCGTTTCTTTGTATTATAAAAAGAAGGTAGAAGAAATTTGGCACATTATCATTTTAATTTAACTAGGCCAAGAAAAATTAAAACATTTAGCTCTATAAACTTATATATTATATATATATATATATATATATATATATATATATATATATATATATTATTATAGGCTTAACACTGTTTACTTTTACTTTGGACGGTCTAAACCTAGAGATACAAATAGAATATTTTCGGAACTATATTCAATATTTACAATTCGTAACTACGGAATTCAGGATTTTTTTATATTAACTGGGCCTCTTTAATAAAAAGAATTTAGGTTCGCTTATAATAAATATTTAGGTCGATTGCACGATTTCTGTCGATTTACTAAATATCTTAGAAAAGTGGTTTTTATAAGAAAAGTCTCTATCAGGATTCATTATGCGGGATTTATTGGCAGATCGGGATCTATGAAATTACTGCCTGGTTCAAAGATCTATTACAGAATGTAGAACACTTTAATAGTGTTAATCGACGGCGGCTATGTAACTAAAGCAACAGAGGAATCAGTTTTAGTGAAATAAGTTCAATTGTAACACATGGCTGATGGGTGACTAAACCTTTAGAAAACAGGAGGTTACTTTCAACATCTAAGTTTTACTGTTCGACTGGTGGTTAAAATAAATTGGATTTTATCTATTCAGATGATAGAAATTAAATGTAAAACAGGAAAATTAGAGTTTGTAAACATTCACTGTATTTACTGCTCATAGTCGGTAGACTAGGAAAACGTATTTTCTGTCCGACGGATTTACGCTATTGTCCGGGCTGGACAATCTGCCCTAGATTACGTTTTCGTCGGGTGCGGTTGTGTTTGTGTGGGTGGCGTTTAACTTAGGAACAGTTGCGGTCGTATCTCAACCGGTTGCAGGTCGATGGTAATTAGGTGGTGCGGGGGGAGTGTGCTGAAACGGAAATTTTTTTGTAACAAATCCGTCGTACTTTCATTTAAATGCGGCTTCAGTGGCTAAGGCTTCTGCTAATGACGTATGCGGTGAAGATTGACATTCACGCACCCCCAAACACACGCACGCACGCACCCTCACACATACACACGCATTCGACGTCGGATATAGACACGCACTCATTACGTGCATTTGAAAATAATCATAATTTATTCATTCAGTCATAATCAATGACGTTCAACATTTAATACAGTCGTTTTAATGTAATCCTAAACAAGTGTATTATAAATGTTGCAGAACTGGGCTTCGCGTCGCTGGGCGTTATAGAAAGTATATCAACCAGTTGTGGCAATAATGTACTGTTTTATACATTGTGGTGCATCCACAAATTCTTAAAGATGCTGCTAAAAATTTATAGTAATAGTTATGTGATCCACTAAAGGAATGAACACATCACCAAACAAACTGTAGGCCACGTAAATCATCGCCAAAATGGACCCTTTCACACTCTGAGGTTTGTAGTTTTAAGGTGGATCTAACCAACGGCATTAGAGGTTGCGCTTTTCTAAAAACCTAGACACTCTGGTAGCTTTCGAGCTAAATTTTGCCTCAAAAGGCGATATTTATATTTTGCAAAATGGCAAATAGATTATTTATTTTCTGCGATTACGTCACTACTTTTCATCTTGTAATAACAATTAATATGTATACAAGAAGTAGAATTCTGATACCATCCATCATCAACGATTTCCCACCTGACTTTTCACTTTTTTGACATTGCAACTCACAGATTTTGACGAAACAGGCAAACATATTATAATGTTACCTTTATTTTTCTGACCAAACAGAATAATTGTGTAACATGACAAGGGAAGCCCACAGAGTCTTTTACTGGTGATACAAAGCTCAGGGATTATGACGAAAGTGGTGAATCTGTGTCACATTCTCCGCATTTCATTTTGGAATTTGGTAACTGATTACACAATAATTATAAGCCATCAGCTGTGTCCTTAGTATGTGTTTAAAGAGATGCGTATACGCGCACTCACCTGTGCACCTACACGCATGCGCTGGTGCATATAATCCTCAATACAATCTCCGACACATGTACGCACGCGGGCACACATGCAAATTGACCAACATAAAACAAAAGTACATAAACACAGAAAGTACAAATATTCAAACACCCCAAGCACTCACAGACAATCCAAACCAAAACACTAGTAAAACTAAACATGCAAAAAATCTACAATCAAATAATACAATTTCAAAATAAACAACCAAACACACATAAAGAAGTAAACGTAATCAATATAAACAACAAATAAATGTAACCAAACTTGCGAACTAGCAAACTTGCCAACGATCAAAACAATCACCACAAATACTCTACACTATTATAGCAAACAAACCACAGAAACCTACACATGCAAGAAACTAATCTTCAATCAAGCACAACACTCCAAATTAAAGAAACTAGCAAACGAGAAATATAATCAAACATAGTAAAGTAAACAGGCAAGTAAAAAACATAAACAAAGAAACAAGCTAATCAACACAAACATACGAACACTCACACAAAAACTAAAGATGCAAATAACCATCAATCAAAACAAAAAATTATATAACAAGCAAACCATCCAACAAAAAACACACTCCAGCTACACAAACACGCACAAACAACCCGTAAAAACAAAACTAACAAACGAATCAATAGCGTTAGCTAACTCAAATCGAAACCCCCCCAAGACAAGGAAACGATCAAATAAATAAATACGCACACTTACAAGACAAACAAACACAACTATCAAAGAATACAAACCAAAAAAACCACGGAAAAATAGTCAAGAATCGAAAAAAAAAAACCGAAAGCAAGGATGCAGACAAACGAAACATGCAATCTACCGAACACCTCGAAGTGAACTGAACATACTATCCAACTATAAAGAAAAATAGTTGGAAACAAAAAGTAACAAACAAGCAAACACAGAAATTACACAACCACGCAAACAACATCGGCACAAAAAATATTGTGTAATCATGAAAATGTAAACTTTCACCATTATCACACATAATAAAATACTTATCTTTTTTGGTTTTTTTTTTAATGGTGTATTTTAAATTATACAATCTAAACGTTTCGATAACACTTACAGTTATCTTCGTCAGTAGTAATTCTATTAAAAATTGTTAAAGATGTAAACAATTTTGTCAAAGTTGAAAAATTAAAACATAAACATCAACCTGCTATTAATATAACAGTTTGAGAAACGTATAAAGCCAACTATAAAATTAAATTTGAAGCGAATGTAGCACCCGTGCAGAGCCCCATCGTACTCTTTGACATTGCAAAACATGCAAAGTTGGCCTTTGCTTGACAGGTTCGTCGAATTGTTTTCTTAAATTTAATGAGTTACAATAGATAAATAAATATTTTTGAGTTATTTGTGGAGTATTTACCATATAATCCCATATGTGAAAAAAGAATAGTTTTCTTTTGACAAAAAATAAAATAATAATAATAATAATAAAATCATTCAGAATAAAAGATTATTAAATTAATTAACATAAACACATTAACTACTTCAAACACTTTACTATATTGAACCTGTCATTCAAAGATTTACATTTCGTAACACCAAGGGAGTAACTGCATAAAATGCTTCTCTTTTCCCGCATGTTTGCTGCTGCGGTTAGAGGTGTTATGTTGACCAGATCTTTAATGTATCCCTATATGAAAAATTCAAGTTTCGTGAGATGTGGCGACCTTGGAGGCTACAGAACAGGTCCTTCTCTTCCGATCCAACAGCCTGGAAATTTTACATCCAGAGAATTTTGGATTCTAATGCTGAAAGAGCAGGTCACTGATTTAATTAGAACCACATCCTTCTCAATAGTTGCAATGGTATGTTTGCCAGCAGATTATCAAAAATTTTCATTTAAAAAGTGTTCCCATTGAGGTGTTTTTATTATGGGACCTCCAATTATTCCTCATGATACATTGACACTCCCCCTATGTGGCTGTTCAACAGTTGTCATTAAATGGGAATTGGCATCAGTATAGTGGTATAAATTATACCTGTTTACATGACCATTGTTGTGGAATGTCGCCTCATCGGTGAATAATACCACATCCTTCACCATTTCAAGCAAGGCTCCAATTACAGGAATGCATCCTACTTAGGAAATCTTGCCTTTCAAGTGCTTGATTTAGTTGCAGACGATAGATTTTTTCACAGAAATTTTAACCAAGGTCAACAAATTACGTTGCCTCCTATACGTCTATGTGGATCTTCAACAGATACGACAATGTTAAATTCACTCTCTTAGTGTAGCATTGACTTGAACATTTTATGCTTCTCGTACTTAACTATCCCAGCACTGCCAAATCTTTTCATTAGTCTTTGAAATGATTTTTCATCTGGATACCTTCTTTCAAGAAATCTTTACCGATACACCCTGGATGTCAGAATACAATTCTTTCTGCGTTCTCCAAAGATATAAATCATTTCAATCGGTTCTTGAATTGTATTCATTTTTATTACAAAATACTCCTTATTAAAGGGATAATATACACAAGATGTCACGGAATATCACAATATTAAACAAATAATTCGTTACACTGCCATTCCAACGAGTAGCAATTGCTTCGATTCCTTGTGCCATGCCGCATGTGGTTTTTCTCATTTTCTGTGTAAATTTTCGGAAAACCGTAATATCTCAAAAGTAAGTTAAGATAGATGCAGCAATCTGGTATTTTCTGAATGATCACACTTTAAGCTTTCCAACGGCAAAATGAACAGGGTTTTGTATTTAAGAAATTTAATTGAAATTGAAGTGAATGTAAAGATGTTCGAAGATAAATTTTAGACACCCTGTATGATATCATTCAAAACTAAAATAGGTCAGGATGAACTAAGCCAATATTATATTAGACGTAAATTTTTCAGGAAAATTAACATACAGTGGCAGAGATATCATAGTTTGAGAAGAGTATGTTCTTGACTAAATTCATAAAGAAAAATTCAACACTGCATCTGACAATCTTTCACATTTGTAAATGCCACATAAAACACTACGGCATTTTATTTAAGCAAAATTTTGTTACACCCTGTACTTGAGTTGTAGCAAAGATTCCACATTGCAAGTCTCATTAATGAAATTTCTCTATAAGTACCCTCGGTTTAGTTGTTTTCTAATATATCGTTATTATTATCAAAGATTCGCAGTTTTTACATTCAGGTACTACTTTGTTGACCTTTGAAAAATCGGAAATTTTCTTCTTTTGTTTTCGGCCAAACGTCGATATTTCTACACTTTTTTCAGTCTTGTGCCTTGCTTAATTCTATTATACCGATATATTTCGTCAACGGTACTTGTGTATTGCGAAGTGTCGAATTCAGTGGCATGCTTAGAATTTTGCTAGGGAGTACGGTTTGTGAATAATAATATAAACTTGCATTCAACAAGATGGTGCACCAACCCATAATGCTTTCGCAGTGAGGAATTAGTTAGAAAACCGTTTCCCAAACCGTTGGATTGCAACATTCGGTTCAGTGTTACGGTCTCCAGATTGGTCACTAGTGGATTTCTTCCTGTGGGGTTTTCTGAAAACCAGAATTTATCAAAACCGTCAAAATACCGAACCGAATGTTACAATCCAACGATTTGGGAAACGAAGTAATTCCTTACAAGTTGCAGTATACTTAACATAACTGATAATATTACACTGCTTGGTCACGACTATTACTATAGCTAGAAATTATCAAACAAGGAAAAACTTATTTACATTTTTGGGATACAGCAGAATGAAAACTATGTATGCTTTACTGCACTTAAAATATTTCACGTGATAAATAAGTTAATAATTTTAATCGGTTGTTTCCGAACCTCGATATTGGCTTGTTCAACAACCTTTCAGATAGGATAATAGTATTCAAATTTACCGTTTTATTTATTACAATACACGTTTTCAAAAAAACAATATTTGAAGTATTCGAACGATTATATCCTCTGTAAAACGTTTGATTAAATTAGTTATTGCTGAAAAATCTGGAACACTGGAACTGTGGCAGCATCTGTAACAAACAAAATACACCCACGTACCACACAAAATTAAAAAACGCCGAATGCGTTTCGATAGCTACGCTATCATCATCAACGGTGGACTAGGGTTTTTGAAGATCTATAAACTTTCATAACAATCAAGTTCGTGCTTATTACTAACATGTTTGATTAATGATACCTCATCTACTATATGATTTTTATCAAACATATGTAGGGCTACGGCAGACTTGTCCAAACGTTTGTATTTTATATGAGCTAAATGTTCTTTAAAGCGAATTTTGATAGGTCGTTTAGTTTACCCCACATATTTTTGTTCACAATTTTTACAATTAATCTTATAAATTCCCGACCTATCCTGCTTATCCACTTTATCTTTTGGATTGCCTAAAAGAGTTTGCAAACTATTATCTGAAGTAGTGACTGTTTTCAAATTAATTTTGGAAAAGATTTTAGGTAGACCGATGATGATAGAGTAGCTATCGAAACGCGTTGTGTGTTTTTTTTAATTTTGTGTGGTACGTGGGTGTATTTTGTTTGTTTAGTTGTTGCCGAAATTAATCAGAGTTATTCAATTGTTGCTGAAGACAAGTTCGATAAGCAGTTTATTATTCGAAAAATCTGGAACACTGGAACTGTGGCAGGATCTGTAACAAACAAAATACACCCACGTACCACACAACTGTTAGATTGTTAGATTGTTGAGTACCTCCGTTACTTTCTCTTTAACTGCATCCATACTCTGAAGTATTATCCCGTTTTTTTTTTACTTTAGGACATAAAAAGTAGAGCCAGGGGCAAGGTAGGGCGAGTACGGTGTGTGGTCCAATGTGCTACGGAAAAACTCCTTCACAGACAATGCAAAATGAGCTGCGCATTGTCTTCGTAAATCGAAGAATTGTTCTTCCACAGATCGGGCCTTTGGCGTCCCACTCTTTCTCGAACTGTGGAAGGACCTCGACTTAATAATATTGATTTACTGTCTGACCTTCGGAGATCCAGTGAATGTAGACAATTCCTCGAATCTCAAAAAAAGCAATCATTGCTTTGAATTTCGATTTCGAGATTTTTCCTTTTTTTGCAGCAGTCTTCCGATGTATCGACTGGCGCTTAGTTGCAGTAAGATGTTTTGGTACCGTTTTCTTTTTTCATGTTAAGTAACTTATGCAAAATCTAACGGAAACTTCAGCAAGAGCTCGAATACTCAGATGACAATTTTCACTGATCGATTTGCCAATTTGTTGTCCTCTGTTTTTGATGTTTAAGGTCGTCCAGCGCGTGGATCGTCTTCAGCCGTTTTACAACCCTCTTTAAACCTTTTAAACCTTTCCAATATTGTGAGTCATAAAAACTCACTTTTATACACTTCCTTTAACATAGCATGATCTTCTGTTATGGTTTTTCCAAGCTTTATAAGGTACTTGAAGTTAACTCGTTGTTTCATGTCGAAGTATTACATGAACGAAACTGAGTGTCACACAACCGCGCCAAATAAGCTCATGTTATGTACAAACATGCTCAAACCTGCCGCGACGCGGCTCGCGCTTTTCCTGTTGCAGTATCAGTTAGGTTTTTAATTGTCACACCTCGTATAGAGAATTGCATAATTCATGTCGGTTTAGATCGAAAAAACTGAAAAAATGGTGTCCTGAAGAATATGATTTTACATCAAAACAAACACAAATCTAAAGTTCTGGTTACTTCTGGTTAAACTGAAAGTTCCTGGACACGAAAGTATATGCTCAAAAATTCAAGCTCAACTTACTATGTACACCTACCAAATTTCGTTTTTCCATTTTTAATAACAAAGTTATAGAGGCGAGTCAGCGGGATAGCTGGCACACCAAGAGATATTTTTTTCTGGACGGTATAGGATAGTTTATCCGGATAGCAATTTACGATCTTGATGGCTCGGATCAAATGCATGAATACGCTTTGATTTAAAGCCGCATTTTAACGCTGTAATAGCTTCCCTAATTTTGGTTTTAATTGGAATTATGTAAGGGCATTTTACTTCATTTTAACTATAAAAATAAAACGGTATAAAAGTGATTATTAAGAAAAATATATCTGGTGTGGAGCACCACACGACCTTCCAACCTCAAAATGGAAATTGAAAGTAATGAAATAATTTTAATAACATTTTTTTAGAATTATTATGCAACTTCTTTTATAATAAATTCATTACGAAAATAGGCAACATTGTAAAAACAAAAACAATAATCTATTTCAAATAGATGTTTAAAACTTCAAATCAGACAGGGGTTAATAGACATCTAGATGATAACTTAAAAAATGAAATAATTTTAATTGTAATATTTTTAGGATAACTATGCAACCTCTTTTTTTATGTGTTCATAACGAAACCAGGCAACAGGCAACATTGTAAAAACAAAAACAATAATATATGTCAGAATGAGGTTTAAAACTTCATGTCAGACTAAATACATAAGACATAAATACATACAATGTTGGCCTTATCTAATCATAACAGGATATACTATTTCTTTTAACTTTTATCGATTTAAAGTTTTTAAACTTTTAACTGCTTCTCATTAAATAATGATGTGCCGCTAAAAAAAAAGTAAAAGGGTAGCAAAAGTTTGCACATACATCCTTTCTATTGACCTTATCGTTTGAACAAAATTGTTTACATTTAACTAATGTATAAAATTTATCAACATAGGGTTTGATAAAATTAAATACTGAGACGTGCTGTATTTAAATTCGTAACCAATTGACATGGAGTTTCAGTCGTAACATCCTCAATCTCAGTAGCTTACCGGAATTTAGAGCAGTGGAACTTTACAAATCCTATTAGGGAATCGTCATTTCAATATCTTGGGTTGAGCGAAGCACAGTTGGGTGAAGTATTTACCATTTCGGTTTTGCTTTACAATTCGTAATAATTAAAGACTTTATATAGGACCAATTTTAAAGTAACACTTCAAGATCAAACATGCTGAAATAGGGAAAAGTAGTCACACCTAGACTGGTTTTTGTTTTAGTTAACGTTGTTTTTGGTTTGCCTATTTGCCTTATAAAACATTTCAAACTATTTTACGTAACACAAGGACCAGGCAGGATAAAAAACACTTTGCCCATATTAGCACATTTGAATCTTAAACCTCACTTTTATACTGCGATTAGGTTATAAATTACAAAATTAAAAATGAAAGTTCGGCCACAATAGATCGTATTTGGTAATCCATATTTTCATATCTAACATAATTGTGTTTTTCTTGACAATGTATCAGCTCATGTTAGCGCAAGAAAACAAAGGTGTCAATGAAAGTCTTAAAGTAGGTTGTAAAGGTAATATTTAATCATCTTTTGATAATGATCTCTAGTAGTATTTGTCAGGAACTGACTACTCGTAGTACAAATGTTTTTGTGACATGAATAACTAGGTACCGTGTACTTTACGTCTAATAAGAGTGAAATCTGCAATACTTAGAATAAGTTGTTAAAAATTATTGAACTATTTAATAATTCAAAATGTGTCACTATGAAGAAATCTTGTACATTTAATTTGGATTTTACAAAACTCAACAAATACATCATTAATAGTAGATAATGTTAATCGTTTCTAATCGGTTTATTCTCTAAAGCTTGCATCACTACTTTCTTGTAATAGGTTAATAGCTTGACTACATTTTATTCCCAACTTAAAGTGTTCTGGTATCCGTGCTATGTGGTACGTGTAGTTTATAACTCATCTAACCAATATTTTTTAGGTATGTGTGGAGACGGTGCAAACGATTGTGGAGCATTAAAAACATCCCATGTTGGAATTTCACTATCAGAAGAAGAATCGAGTGTAGCATCTCCATTTACGTCAAAAGAAAATAACATATCATGTGTTGAAAAAATAATTCGAGAAGGAAGAGGTGCTTTAGCAACTAGCATGGGCATCTTTAAATTTATGATATGTTATAGTATCACTCAATTCATTTCTGCGATAGTACTATACGGAATTGACGATAACCTTACGTCATTGCAATTTTTATTTGTTGACATATTTATAATCTTAAACCTAACTTCTACATTCGGAAAAACCAAAGCGTACAAAGGACCTTTAGATAAAAATAGGCCTTTGGATTCCTTACTTAGTTTTACTTCAGTGACGTCTATACTTTTACAATTATTATTTGCAACAATTTTTCAAGCTAGCGCTTATCATTTAATACAGACTTATAGTTGGTTTGTTCCATTTCAATTTGACCAAAATGATCCTCTTGCTCTTAGTGGACATCAAAACTATGCAGTATATTTAATGTCATTATTCCAATATCTCATTGTTATTGTTGCGTTTTCAAAAGGAAAACCGTACAGAAAACCAATTTATACAAATAAAATATTTACTGGTGATATAATATTAATGACAACAATTTGTTTGTACATTTTGTTCTACCCCGCCGAATGGGTTAAAAACGTTTTAGATTTAGAGGTACCTCCAGATTACACTTTCAACTTTACCCTTTTAGGTTTTGTTGTTATAAATTTTATGTGTTCTATCATTTCAGAAGATTTATTTGTTGAATACTTTTTAACAAAAAAAATTTATCCAATTTTTCATAAATTGTTTAAAACCAAAAAGTACAAACAATGCGTTGGTAGATCCACTGAAGAAGAAAAACAAATTAATGGTTTTATAAATCATGGTTATAGAAGTATAGATGATATTTTATAATTAGTGTACGACAAAAATTGAATGTAATTTGTGTGTAATATTGTGTTTTTGTGTCTTTGTAAATATATTAAATAAGTTCTTATTATAGTAAATACGAAACCAACAGTTTTCAAAATTTTGCACACCTTTTTTCAGAACACCAAGTATTTAAGAAGCATGTAGTGTGGTGTGGGCGGCATTCAAACATGCGTGGAACTAATATGTTTATTATGTTTATACCACCTACTGAATACCTCAACATAAGGAAAATTACTTCAAAAACACTTACCAGCTTGGTTTCAACCTTCTAATCACCATTCTTAAAATATCAGTGAATCTAAAACACTCTTCTTAAAACAAATATAGACTAATGGAATAAAACAAAGTTGCAAACCTATAGTTTAAGATATCTTTTGAAACTATTAACTTACTCAATAATTAGGATTTACCCTCACAAAGCAATCTTTAGAAGATCAACCAAACGTCGTAACAATGACTGATGATTTTTAAGTCCTCGAATTAAACAAGCTAGCATTTAACTTGAACACAAATGCTAAGGAAAGATTTCAATATACAGGACATGGCAATAAAAGTAGAGGTTCCTTAAATTAAGGACTTCAAAAACAGTTATCAGCTTTGTTTCAACATTGAAATCATCAAAAGTATTTTCTACTATTTCACTATATGTAAAATTTTTAAAGCATTTTTAGTTCACAAAATACATTCTACTTGAACAAAACATGATAAATGTTTGAAGGAAATATTAACTGGCTCAATAAGTGAACAAATATAAATCTTATTAGTTAAAGGAGGGGGCACGTTTTAAATGTAAAATACCTTTCGGTCAGAATTTAACCAAATTTTGATATGTTCTAGAACTTGACCAATTGATCAAATGTCTTCATTGCCCAAAACCTCAAAGCTCAACAGTTTTTGATATACAGGGTCTGTAATATCACTATTTGATACTTTCAATATATCATAAAATGAACACTTTTGCCAATATTAACGCAAAACTTAGTGAAATGTAATTTTTTTGTGCTACTGGTTACAACCTTTTTTTTACTTTCATTATTTTTGTACATACACCTGATATACAGAGTGAGACCAAATATATGTATCTGAAAAGAATTATACAGTGGTATTGTTTTGATATTTTGGTGAATGGAAGTTAACACATATAGTTATATGTCGATTGTTTCATTTCTTTAATAGATTTAATTGAGTATTATACTTCCTAGTTACTTTTCTGATAACTTAATTGAAATGTCTATATCAAAATAAACTATTTGCTAACTGTATATACCTACATAATAGTCACGATATGTTTATACTAAGTAATGTATACTGGGTGTCCAAGTACAAAGGACCAAAGCGACATCTTAAACTTCATATAGGTACAGAAAAAACCGTTAACATACAACATTCCTTGCAATTGGATGTCGTTGCGAAATACAAAGCTTTTGGAGATTGACAGATAGAAAGGTTAGATGTGCTTCATTTATTATGCTCACTATTTTCTAATAAAGTTATATTTAGTATTTACTTATTCGTTTAAACCAAAACCGTAATGTGGTATTGCGCTTTTTCTTCTGCTTTTATTCGTACAACTAGATTTTTTTCCTATTTTGCACTTTTCTTTCCGTTTTTCATACTACAATTATTATTTTTTTCTATTCCCAAACTTGTAAAATAACAACAATATAGTAGGTGGCTATGAAACGTCAAAAATTAATCCACTGATTAAGTGATATTGTTGATGCTTAGTTGCAAATCTACTTTTTGAATTAAAATCGTTGAAGAGTTTAAGTGAAAAATGAATCGAATTCCATGTTTTGCTTGTGGAAATGCTTTAGTTCCTAGAGTTATGGTGAAAATAAGTGGTGAGGTAAATGCAAGAAAGCAGGAAATTGTGATTGCAAGTCGCCGCGAAGCAAATCTACCAGAACGGGTCATAGTAGAAGAAACTCGAATCTGCAATGTCTGCAATATTTCTATTGTAAGGGAAATTCAAGCAATAGACAATAATCCAAATTGTTTGCGATTAAATGTGCTACAAAGGTCAACTCACTTATGCTGCATTTGTAACGATGGGAATGATATACATAAAATATCCATGAAAGGTAGAATTAATATTTTTGTTGAGAGAGATATACGTGCCAGAAAATACGTACTGCTGTAATATTCATTTGGATGAGAATGGTAATCTGTTTGAGTTTCTGCTCCCTGGGTTACGATATGTAAATCGGCCATTATTAGCAGGTAATGAGATTTATATTTTTTACAAGCATTATAAGGAAATTAAGAAAAAAGCTACCACGGCTTACGAAGACGAAAATAACTTCACAGATTCTCAATTTAAAGCAGTTTCTCCTATAACCAAAGATCAATTTAATAATCTTTTCAACTTTTGTGACCCCGTTAGAATAGGAAATTCTTTGAGATATGTAAGTAAAAAAGATCTCTTAGCATTCCTGTGCAAGTTACGACAAGGTCTTAGTGATAGTTTTTAGCGGTTATTTTAATTATTCCACAAGACAACAAGCCAGTTTAGCTATATCTCTAGTTAGACAATCTCTTTCTGCAAGATTTGTACCACAAAATATTGGATTTACTGCTACAACAAGAGACAGCTACATCGAAAATCATGTAACTCCTTTTGCAAATCGTCTATATAATCAAAACCTGGATCGGCCTCAAATTATAGTGTATAATGATTGTACTTATCTAGAAATAGAGAAAAGTTCTTGTTTTAAAGTGTTGCGACAGTCCTACTGTACTTATAAGGGTAAACATCTTATCAAGCCATCTCTGCTTGCTGCGCCGAGCGGATTTATTCTAGACATTCAAGGGCCATATTTCTCAAATTCTGAAAACAACGATGCTAACATACTTATAAGTGAATTTAATAGAGATGTGAATGGAATGCGTGAATGGTTTAATGGAGGAGATATTGTCATTCTCGACCGCGGGTACTTGGATGCCATTCCAGCTTTAAATAGATTAGGTATTAATTTTAAAATGCCAGCCTTTTTGCCCAGAGGTCAGCTACAGTTATCCACAGAAGAGGCTAATGATAGTCGTCTCGTTACGAAAACCAGGTGGATCGTAATGGGCACTTAAAATCAATTTTTAAATTTTTTAGCTTTAAGATAAAAAAAACACCCCACACCACATTTGTAATATTGCTGATTTTCTTAAAATTGCTGGATCAATTATAAATAAATATTTTCCACCCATTTTAATGCAAGATGCTACTATTGAGCTAGCTGAAAATATTCTTCAAAAAGTTCAAGAGCCAAATGTTGTTCAAGCCAGGGTTGAGGAGGAAAACTTACGCGCTAGAAGGGGCAGATGGGTTGATTTAAATGAAATTATCGTTCCCTCATTCCACGTTTGTCACATTACTATCTTAAAGAGTTAACTGTAGGTATTTTCAATTAAAGCTTGCTCCTTCTTATTTACAGGACAATGAAATAGATGACCGCCAGGTTCAATATCAATTTGATGAAAACTACGAACCCGGTTTTATACGGGTAAGGATATATTCTCGCCTCAGAAATGCTACTCGTTCCCAGTTGTGGATTGCATTTGTGCCGAATAATGATGAAGAAGAACCTAACCCAACATTAGGTACTTACTGCACCTGCAAGACTGGTGCCAGAACTTTAGGTACTTGTTCTCATGTGGCAGCTGTACTATGGTTTTTAGGATACGCTAGGTATCAAGAGCTAATCAAATATCCTTCTACAAATGTTTTAAATCATATACTAAATGCAAATAATGTGGAGGTGATAAACATTTAACATTTGATGATGCAACTTTTTGATTTCTATGACAATGGTTATATCAAGACCAAAAATTATTTACTGTTTTCTACCTCATCAGTTCAGTTCACTGATATCTTATTAAGTTTATATATTTTTAATATTTTAAAATACGTTCATTTACGTTTCTACATAAACATTTCTTATTTCCAATGACTGTACAAAGCGGTAGTGATGATGGAGGTAGACCTGCGAAACCGGTCTGTCGATGGTGTGAACAGTGAAGACACTAGTATCTTAAAGAATTTTCTTTTCTTAGTTTTGCAAAATAAAGATGAACTTCGACAAGCGCCTTCTTTATCAAAAGAATCTACTGAAAACTTTATTAGAAAATAGTGAGCATAATAAATGAAGCACATCTAACCTTTCTATCTGTCAATCTCCAAAAGCTTTGTATTTCGCAACATCTAATTGCAAGGGATTTTTATGTTAACGGTTTTTCCGTACCATATGAAGTTTAAGATATCGCTTTGGTCCTTTGTACTTGGACACCCAGTATCAGTATAAACACATCGTGACTATTATGTAGGTATATGTTAGCAAATAGTTTATTTTAATATAGACATTTCAATTAAGTTATCAGAAAATTAACTAGGAAGTATAATAAACTCAATTAAATCTATTAAAGAAATGAAACACTCTGTATAACGGACGTCTAGGGACTTAACTTGCAATAATAATTTAAATGGACATATATTTTTTAACTTCCATTCACCAAAATATCAAAACAATACCACCGTATAATTCTTTTCAGATACATATATTTGGTCTCACCCTGTATATCAGGTGTATGTACAAAATAATGAAAAAAGAAAAGGTTGTAACCAGTAGCACAAAAAATAACATTACTAAGTTTTGCGTTAATATTGGCAAAATGTCCATTTTATGATATATTGAAAGTATCAAATAGTGATATTGCAGACCCTGTATATCAAAAACTGTTGAGCTTTGAGCTTTCGGGCAATGAAGACATTTGATCAATTGGTCAAGTTCTAGAACATACCAAAATTTGGTTAAATTCTGACCGAAAGGTATTTTACATTTAAAACGTGCCCTTTATAAAACAGAATAAATAAATGATATGAAAAAACAATATTAATAATTGTTGTACACATGAACAAACAATAACATGTAATTATGCATACTTAATTAAATTTAATTCTGTTTAGAAATACAATTTCAAGTATGGTTTTAAATAGCTTAAATGCAAAAATAACATATTTAATTAACAACAAGCATTTACACTCTGATCAACAAAAATAATAACCAATCTTAATACAAAAACGAATTCCTTTGATTAAATTTTATTTGACTATAAATAATATTCTCAAAGTAACTTATTTTAAAACAAACTATTACTATAAAAAGTAAACTAACAAAATGAAATTTAAAATGACTCAATAATTCCAAGCCTACTACTGTAAAAAATTTGCTTTGGATTTGACACACCAACAAATAAATTGTTGAAATTTCTTAATGCATATCAAATGTATCTTAAAAAATCATTTTTGTTTGTTTTAATTTTTTTTCCTTTAGGTAACCCATAAATAAATTTCATGATTTCGACTTTTATATGTCTGGTTTCCTTGTATGATGGTCTTAAATGTTAACAAATATATATCAAAGTTAAAGTAAAATATTCAATTATTTTTATAATTTAAGTGGTGGAACTTCCATATGAACCTTTCAAATTTAATTTTCAAATTTTTTTAAAAATATCTGTCTTTTAATATTGTAAATTTGGGTTCCATAAAACGTTGTACACTTGGTTTTTTTCTAAATTTCAGGATTGCTCTATTGATGCGGCTGTTTTCAATCTTATATAAATTAAAAAACACATATAAATATTAATAAAACAAAACAAGAATAGTAAATTAAAAATTTTTAAATTTATATATTATATATATATATATACAAATTTATAATATGGAATTATCTCCTAATTTATTATTTTTAAAAAAATTTTAAAAAGATCAAAATCCAAAATGCAATCAGATTTATATCATTTTCTTGAATTCCTGTGCAAGTTACGACAAGGTCTTAGTGATAGTTTTTAGCGGTTATTTTAATTATTCCACAAGACAACAAGCCAGTTTAGCTATATCTCTAGTTAGACAATCTCTTTCTGCAAGATTTGTACCACAAAATATTGGATTTACTGCTACAAAGAGACAGCTACATCGAAAATCATGTAACTCCTTTTGCAAATCGTCTATATAATCAAAACCTGGATCGGCCTCAAGTTATAGTGTATAATGACTGTACTTATCTAGAAATAGAGAAAAGTTCTTGTTTTAAAGTGTTGCGACAGTCCTACTGTACTTATAAGGGTAAACATCTTATCAAGCCATCTCTGCTTGTTGCCTGAGCGGATTTATTCTAGACATTCAAGGGCCATATTTCTCAAATTCTGAAAACAACGATGCTAACATACTTATAAGTGAATTTAATAGAGATGTGAATGGAATGCGTGAATGGTTTAATGAAGGAGATATTTTCATTCTCGACCGCGGGTACTTGGATGCTATTCCAGCTTTAAATAGATTAGGTATTAATTTTAAAATGCCAGCCTTTTTGCCCAGAGGTCAGCTACAGTTATCCACAGAAGAGGCTAATGATAGTCGTCTCGTTACGAAAACCAGGTGGATCGTAGAAGCACGCAATGGGCACTTAAAATCAATTTTAAATTTTTAGCTTTAAGATAAAAACACCCACATTTGTAATATTGCTGATTTTCTTAAAATTGCTGGAGTAATTATAAATAAATATTTTCCACCCATTTTAATGCAAGATGCTACTATTGAGCTAGCTGAAAATATTCTTCAAAAGTTCAAGAGCCAAATGTTGTTCAAGCCAGGGTTGAGGAGGAAAACTTACGCGCTAGAAGGGCAGATGGGTTGATTTAAATGAAATTATCGTTCCCTCATTCCACGTTTGTCACATTACTATCGTAAAGAGTAAACTGTAGGTATTTTTCAATTAAAGCTTGCTCCTTCTTATATACAGGTCAATGAAATAGAGGACAGCCAGGTTCAATATCAATTTGATGAAAACTACGAACCCGGTTTTATACGGGTAAGGATATATTCTCGCCTCAGAAATGCTACTCGTTACCAGTTATGGATTGCATTTGCACCGACTAATGAGGAAGAAGAACCTAACCCAATATTAGGTACTTACTGCGCCTGCAAGACTGGTGCCAGAACTTTAGGTATTTGTTCTCATGTGGCAGCTGTACTATGGTTTTTACGATACGCTAGGTAGCAAGAGCTAATCAAATATCCTTCTACAAATGTTTTAAATCATATACTAAATGCAAATAATGTGGAGATGATAGACATTTAACATTTGATTATGCAACTTTTTGATTTCTATGACAATGGTTATATCAAGACCAAAAATTATTTACTGTTTTCTGCCTCATCAGTTCAGTTAACTGATATCTTATTAAGCTTAGATATATTTTAATATATTAAAATACGTTCATTAACGTTTCTACATAAACATTTCTTATTTCCAATGACTGTACAAAGCGGTATGATGATGGAGGTAGACCTGCAAACCGGTCTGTCGATGGTGTGAACAGTGAAGACACTAGTATCTTAAAGAATTTTTTTTCTTAGTTTTGCAAAATAAAGATGAACTTCGACAAGCGCCTTCTTTATCAAAAGAATCTACTGAAAACTTTATTAGAAAATAGTGAGCATAATAAATGAAGCACATCTAACCTTTCTATCTGTCAATCTCCAAAAGCTTTGTATTTCGCAACATCTAATTGCAAGGGATTTTTTATGTTAACGGTTTTTTAACAAATAAATTGTTGAAAGGTTTCTCCCGCCCGTGAATGCATATCAGAAATGTGCCATCTGTAAAGCTTAACCATCATTTTTGTTTTGTTTGTCAGCTGTTCCCACCGTCCTTTCCTTTAGGTAACCCATAAATAAATTAAACTCATCGGTGATCCTTCGACTTGTTTATATGTCTGGTTTCCTTGTATGAAATTGATGGTCTTCAGACAGTGTTCAACAAATATATCACATCAAAGTTAAACAGTAAAATATTCTACGGAGTCCCTCCATTTTCCATAACCTTTAAGAAGTGGTGAGAATTCTTCACATATGCACTACCTTTCAGCGCAAGGTTTAAGGTTTATCGCTAAGTATTTGGCCAATTGCTGGGTCGGCGAGTAAATATAGCTGACTCTGGTCTTAGTGGAACTCCATTGTGGAGAATTTTGGGTAATCCATAAAACGTTGTACACTTCGGCGAGTTTTTTCACTAACCATTTCAGGATTGCTCTATTGATGCGGCTGTTTTTTCAATCTTAGTATAACACTTGCAAAACACTACATATAAATATTAATAAAACAAAAACAACCGCAATAGTCAACCATATATCCAAAGGAATAATAAATTATACATATATATATATATATATATATATATATATATATATACAGGGTTAGTATAAAGTATGGAACCCCCTGAGTATCTCCTCAACGGTTTATTATTTTTAAATAAAATTGGGCGTCCCCCTCTAAAAAGATCAAAGGAATCCAAAAATGCAATCAGATTTACCGTATCATTTTCGGTTGAATTCCTTGTTTAATTTTGGATACAATGAACTCTACGTTCATATTTTTATTGCCCAGCAACATGCTTTCGAGAAGTGTTGTAAAATTATTTCGATTATCGATGTTCTTGGGTTATTACTAATGAAAACAAATCTTGAAAACGCGGCAACTTAACAATTTAGTAATTTTAACAAAAAATAACATGAATTACAAAAATTATAATAAATGTTCAAAATTACGCCCTTCTGCTATCTGACCATATACTAAACGATCTTCAAATTCTTGCTAAGAATTTTGCAAAAATTCGTTCGTCATTTGTAGCAATAAGTTTCTTATTCGTAACTCTAACTCATTTAAATTTGTGAGTCTACTTCTGTATGCTTTATTTTTCAAATAAGCCCACAGAAAAAGATCGAGAGGTGTTAGATCAATTTTATTTAAAAATAATAAATCGTTGAGGAAATATTCAAGGGGTTACATACTTTATACTAACTCTGTATATACAAGGTGGTGCAGAGGAAACGCATGTTTTTCAATATTGAATTACTGGGACACAATGGGTTGAAAATAATAAAAACAAGTATTAAATGATAGGTTGTTTAATGCAGTTTTTGAAATTACATACCATATTTAGGTTCGGAAAATAATGTCTTTGAGATGACGTCCTTCTTGCTGGATACCAATTTGGATCCTCTCCTGAAAATTACGGACGGCTCTCTCCAACATTTCATTCGGCACGGCTTCAATTTCCTGACGAATGGAATTCTCAAGGTCATCGAGTGTGCGAGGCTTGTTGATGTACACTTTTGATTTTAAATATCCCCACAAAAAGAAGTCACATATCGACAGGTCGGGTGAGCGAGGGGGCCAGTGAACATCACCAAATCTCGAAATCACATGTCCTGGGAACATTTGTCGAACCACTTCCATGGATGCTCTCGCCGTGTGAGCTGTGGCACCATCCTGCTGAAACCAAATGTCTCTCATGTTCACTTGACGCCTTTCAAGTTCTGGACGAAGGAAGTTGTTTAACATTTCAACGTAGCGAGCTGATGTAACAGTAACTGCAATTCCTTCTTCTTCAAAAAAATAGGGTCCGACAATCCCCAACTTTGAAATGCAGCACCATACTGTTACCTTTAAACTGTGTAGAGGTCTTTGGTGTAATTCTTGTGGGTTCTCCGATGCCCAATACCGACAGTTTTGAACATTGACATAACCGTCAAGATGAAAATGTTCTTCATCACTCATGAATACTGTAACATCAGGATCTTCCGTAAACATTTCATCTATTATGCGACAAAACTCACTGCGCTGTACAAAATCCCCTTCATTAAGCTGCTGGACGACCATTATTTTGTACGGATGGAACTTGAGGTCATCATGTAAGATGCGGTGAAGCGAACGACGTGACATACCCAGCGCTACAGCATGTCGTCTAGTCGATCGTCTAGGACTACTAACAACTGCCGTTCTGACTCGGTCTACATTTTCCGGAGTACGAACTGAACGGGAAGACCAGGTGGTTTCTTTTCATCACAGAACCAGTACTTCTAAACGCTGCAACCCATCGGAGTACGGTATTTCGATCAGGCACTGCACCTCGACGTCCAACTCTAAAATATTGACGGAAAAGACGTTGCACTGTGACTACAGAATCATTGTTTGTAAAAAACTGCTCGACAACGAACACACGATGTTGCATGCTCCAACGCTCCATAGCGACTGAAATGGCATTGTATGGGCCGTCTGCCAACATTCGTTCAAGGTCAATATCCCCTCACGTCGCCGAGTACTAGCTGTTCGAAAAACATGCGTTTCCTCTGCACCACCTTGTATATATATATATATATATATATATATATATATATATATATATATATATATATATATATATATATATATATATATATGTATGTATATATATATATATATATATATAAACCTGGCTATAGGGATATAACATTGATTTTAACATTTTTGTGAATTCCTGCTCACCACTTCGGCCTACAAATAATATTTTCGTATCAATGGAATGAGAAAATGATTACGATTCATCTATTTTTATTGAAAAATTCTAATTTTACTACACATACTATAAAAGATTATTATAAGTAATAATTATTATAATTAATTGTAATCTCATTATATTTAGAATTTACATCAGTTCTACATACATAAAGACAAAATTTACATCGATTGGGGCTTGAACCTTGATGGCGCAGTTGGTTAGCGCAGTACTCTAGCAAAGTACAGGTCGTAGGTTCAAATCCTACTCGAGGTAAACTTTTTATTTATGTATTTAATAAAATTAATAGTAATTTTTAATTACATATTTACCTTTGAACTTATTCGTTCGTAACAAAAACTTATAATAATTTAATATTAGTCAAGTTGCTTTGGTATGTGTGAATCCTTGCGACATTGCAGGCTCACATTCCATTAATATAAGTAATTCGATTGTAATCTCATTATATTTAGAATTTACATCAGTTCTACATACATAAAGACAAAATTTACATCGATTGGGGCTTGAACCTTGATGGCGCAGTTGGTTAGCGCAGAACTCTAGCAAAGTACAGGTCGTAGGTTCAAATCCTACTCGAGGTAAACTTTTTATTTATGTATTTAATAAAATTAATAATAATTTTTAAATACTGTAAAAGAATTTCTAATAATCATTATAACAGGGGTGGGCTAAAATCAAAACTTACAACATGTATTCAAATAACCCTCCTTTCTGCCATAAACATTATCCAAGCCTATTATAAAACGAATTTGGAACATCAAACAAATGCCTTTCGTTTATTAACCCACTCTGCAACGATTGCTTCCTGAAAGAATTAATGTTTGGGTAGCGTTTTTTATAAACCTTACTTTTAAGGTGATTTCTGGCACTTATACCGTAATGCGCGGGGCAGCCGTCGTGTTGAAACCAGATCTCCTGATTTTCTCTTGCAACTTCGTCAAAAGCAGGACCTACTTTATTCACTAAAAATTCTAAATAAGTTTTAGCATTTAAATTTCCATTTTGGGCCGATAATTTTATTATTAAAAATTCCAGCCCAAATACTAACTTTTTGAGGGCATTGGGTTCTTGTAGATAAATTGACCCTTAGGTTTTCTTTAGCCCAGTATCGAATGTTTTGCACGTTAGGTTCATTGTTTAATGTAAAAGTGCAGTCGTCAGTAAAACAAATTGACGTATAAAGCGACGATCCTGATTCGCACGCTCTTGCATCTTGAAATACCTCCTGATTACATTGAGGGTCGTATGGATGATATTGCGGCTTTACTTTAAAGCATTTAATTCACGGCTAATTTCTCTTGTGCTGTATGTTGGGTGGATATTTATCATACCCAATAAACGTTCTTCCAATTCAGTGCCATCCATTCCAATATTTCTTCGATTACCTGCATTACAGTCGTATTATTTAAATTTTTGCACAAAACAATGCTAAAAACAATAAATACTAACCACCTCTAGCTTCTGATTCCGCTGAAATATTAGCAGTTTCTTCAAATTTTAGCGCATAGTTCCGTATTGTGGACTGTATTGGGCTATTATTAAATTTAACAGAAAACAAATCTCTCACTTTCCGCAAACTAACGCGACTGTAATATGTTTTAACCATAAAAACTCTCTCTTCATTTAAGTAATTATTCATTTTGTAAATAAAAGCTAGTAACCTAGTTCAGAATGTCAAGAAATAACAAATTAATTCGACTACAATTGTTAATTGTAAAAAAACATGAATCATACAACTCATCTTTAAAAACATAAATCATGGCTACTCATATTTAAAAACCTTAAAAATTTTGAATTAGAATTTTTCAATAAAAATCGATGAAAATAATTTAATGCTTGATATCATTCGATGCGCAATAATTTTCTCATTGTCATGTCATTTTGGGAAATGCGCCTTATAGATTGACGTCGTGTTTCTGTCAAATATTTTTTGTAGGCCGAATTGCGAGCAGGAATTCACAAAATGTTAAAATCAATGCTAAATCCTATATATATATATATATATATATATATATATATATATATATATATATATATATATATATACACACACACACACACATATTATATATATATATATATATATATATATATATATATATATATATTCCTCATTTCTCGCTTTCACGCTACCGCATTTTTTGTTTTATGTGGTCATAAAGGTAGAATTAAAATCGACGTATTTTATTGACTTATTGCCTTAAGCTTTATAGTGGTTTTCGAATTGAAATGTTTGTATTGAATTTACAATGGATTTCTATAGTAGGATTGAAAGGAGCATTCAGATATTCCAAGAGTCAGTTTCCGTTGATGTCATTTTGAGAAATGCGCCTTTTAGATTGATGCCGTGTTTCTGTCAAGATACAAAATTTCAGTCCGTTTGGAGTTAAAAAATTATCGTTACCGTTGGCGTAATATTTTTCTGGACTACGGTTTGTACTTAAATAAGGACACATGTTGAACGCGATAACGTGGGTTAGATACCGTGCGGAGTGTTAGCAGTTTTCGTGTGAAAGTGTGATGAAGGAAAAATATGGTGCAAGAGGCTGTTTTTTGTGCGGTGAATTGGATCGGGGACTCTGAAACTAACCGTTGTGCATTAAAGATGTAGGCTGTTACGCGTGGCTTGTATCGAGGATCTGGAGAACCGAACGTCTCAGGAAGGTTGTGTACTACCAAAGCACCGTCTGGGTGGATATATACAGTGGTTCACCTCTCGAGGGAGTGTATAGAATTTTCGGTCACTTGATGTTGTTTACGTACGTTTCATAAAAGGGATTATGTTTCATTAGTGAATGAGTTAACACAATTTTGCGGATTGACATTATCGAGTAAAAACTGTTGTGAAGGCACTCCATTTTTCACGTTTAATAGCAATCAGCCTTAACAGACGAAGGTCTCCTTGTACATAAATTTGTAAATACTTACGCTAATCACAAATAGACTTGTAAATAACGTTAACATTGTGTAAATAATACCATGTGTAAAAACTTCTGTGTACATAAACCTTGCAACGTCGATATTCAGTCAATTAAGAACTCAACGTTTATGTATTTCCTATTTGGAAGTTGCTACATTTGGTTGCCGGTTATATGTATTAAGAATTGTCCGAGAACATCGCTGAGGAAGTTATTAATGTCCAGATGGTTTCGCTCTAGCCTGGAGGAGAAAGTTCAAAGTATATTTCTAGAAGGTAACCTAACTTTGTATGTTTATGGCGTTTGTGTTTATTTAATGTTGACAGTATTCTATCAAATTATACGGAAGTATGCAGGTGAACGTAGTCGTCTTTGTTGAAGTGTTAGTTCATTGATGTTACTTTAATCAAGTTTGACGAACTACTTTCATCTACATTTTTAATATTTTAAGATTAATTATTGATTATTTGTACCATAATCAAGGTCATTTTTTCTTATGAAAGCCATATTCAATATTTACATCATTTGATAGGATATTTTAAGCCATTTTTAATGATATAACTTGTTCAAACCTTATAAAGTACAAGTAAGCTAGCAGTTGCGTCAAGGAGACGACTTGAGGAGATTAGAATTTTGGAACTGGCTTCAATGAAAATAAAGTAATCTGGACGGACGAGTGCACCTATTGTAAGAGGCCGCAAAAGCCAAATAATATTTTCTGTAAATGAAAGGGTTGGCGTGTAGCATAATCTCATACTATTAAAGAAAAGTTAAATGCTCAGAAATATCTCGAGTTTTTAACTACTCAGTTGTCTAATGTATTCGGAGAATTGTGCTCGCAACAGAATGGGGCACTGTGCGATGGCCTGCAAGAAGCCCTGTCCTAAATCCTTTCAATTATTTCTTATGGGGCAACGTAAAAAATAAGTAATATAAAAACACCCTGATAATAGAGAGGAGTGTATGGGCTCATTGCAACAGATATCCCATTCCATTCCAGAAAGGAACATACAAATAGGAATTGGCAATTTTCGAAAGCGAAGGCACATACTTCAGTTAAAGTTAAATAAATCAAAAACAAGAGAAGGTGGCTAAAGTTTTTTGTTAGATTGTTAATCAGCAAAAAATATAGTGCCAAATTTAAACCTATGCACTCTTGTAATAAGTGATATCCCCATGCTTAAGCTCCAATTTCAGCCACCCAG